>OMNN01024443.1:0-11211 GCA_900302755.1 Chromis chromis
CCAAATAAACATTGTCCCAGAACAAGCACACTCCCTCATGCAATTGGAAATCCCAAATGTCACTGGCCTAGCCCCGCAGGAAAATGCACCCCACCACATGGCAAAAACATCACAATCAGGAACATCTTGAGGAACATGACAATGGCCCAAGATGTTGATTTGACCTCCAAACTTCCTAGACCCCATTCTGATCAAGCATCAACAGGATGCAGTGGAACAAGTTTGATTGACAGAGGCCCCACTGCACAAGCCAGAGTACCCAAAGGATCCAATGCCCTGGTCCTGGTGCCAGACCCCATAGGACACCCTGAGAGGTCCTCTTGTCCATGCCCAATGGTTCAGAGCATTTTGGACCACATAAGGGGGACCAACACAATATTAGGCAGGTGGTCATAATGTTATGCCTGATCAATGTGTATCTTAGAAGAAAAACCTAAGGAGCCAATCTTGTCAACTTGCAGGGTGAGGCTTTATGTATCATTATTCTCCTTCAGAATCACTTTCCAGTTCGAACATGTATGGTTGAATTACTTCAATATTACAACTTGCCATTTTGTAGCACAAATTCATCAGAGAAGAGTCATTGGGGGTTTATTCAATGACCGGAGAGGGACTTGGAGTAAGAAGACATTTGTTTTGTATCTCATTGCTTATCTGCTGCCTCTGGAATCAGCCACATTATACTGCTAATATCTGCATTGAGCACCATATCTGAAAAAAGATATTTGGTGGACAACATGGAGTATTTTTCAAGGACTGCCATATTCAATAGAATATTAACAAAGGTATTTATATATATATTTATAGTATTCAAGGTGTCCGTTTTTTTCCTCTTCCGTTAGGAAACTTTGTGTTACTAAGTCAATGATCATGTGTATATCCACAATGGTATACAGTCTGCTTGCACTGTGAGGTTATTAAGCTTTCGGATGCTTTGTTCGCAATAGAAAGCCTGCTATATAATGGATCCGTGTAGTGTGTCTTTCAAGGGCAAACTACAATCTGCAGCTGAAATCTCCAGAACAGCTACCAAGAAGACTTGGATTGTTTACTCTGTGTCTCACAAAGGAGACAATTACACACATGTACACTCCAGGCTTCCGTAGATGACTAGAAATAGGATGGTGGAAGGTTTTATACACTCATAATAGGCGTCTGACGTTGCAGTGAAGTGCATGAAAACATAATTACACCAGTACAATTAATCAACTCGTAAAAAGTCATACAGTTTATGGTTGACTGAAGGCCAGTCATGAAAGCTTCATCAGATTCTGTTGCTCCACCTTTGACACGAATAAGGGTCACAAACAAGTCAGGAGTGTTACATTTTATTTGGTCTTATCTCTTTTTGAGCTTTTTTTTCCTTTGTTTTTTTTCCACAGGTTAAAACCCATTATAATAGTCAAGAGAAATAAAAACATTTTCACATACTGTATACAGAAATAATCCTCTTGACGCACAATAAAAACAGTTGATTAGGCCCAGCCCAGTGCGAGATTTCACAAAAATGCGACAAAAACGAATTTTTCAAAGCCCGACGACTGCAAAACCTCTAACTCGCACGAGCAGAGACAGTTCTGAGAGAGATGTAAAAATGGCTGCCAGGGCAATGCAACAGTTGTGTTATCACATCGCCTAGGTTGTAATAAAAGACAAAATAGACATGGAAATTAATCTGGAACAATTACAATAAAAGCAAATAGATACAAAGACAGTGAGAAGGTCGAACACCTTATCTCCATCTTAGCAGTTTTATGCACATAAAAGTTCAGTATGGGTGCCTCAAGGGGACATTAGGCTGCAATTTAGGTTTGGGTTTTTGCTGCGATGTACACAAAGAACCGGGTTTCAAGCTCTACCAGGCAATTCTCTTGAACTTTTCTGCTACACAAAACACTGGGGCGTGCAGACAAATCAGATTTGGTCAAATTTCGAGAACTGGAATGTAAAGTTATTCTGCCTCAAGTGAAGCACCCATACATGCATCTTAAAAACTCCAGTGAAAACCTAAAAGAAAAAGGTTTTGTTCATATGAAGCAATCAATCCATCATCCTAATGTAGACTGCGTCCATGGCACATCTTGAAAGAGAAATAATCCAGTGTGTAAAAAGACGGCCATTTATAAATATCCACTTTTCCCCCTGTATAGAAATGTTGTGAATGTTCTAAGCAGGCTGGTAGGAAGCTGTCAGAAGGAAAAGCCTTTTACAGTACTGTGATGCTGTGAGTTGAAGAGATTTGACCAGTGAGTCATGGGGATTTGTACCATCCAAACCATTTCAAATTGCCTGCGTGGATCATTGAGAGTTCAGTTATTTAAGCCCAACCATGAGCACCTGAAAGAGACCACCTACTGTTTAATTCCCTAAAGCCTCAGGCAAACATTTTACCCGGAATTATAGCTGCGCCTTTGAAGACGTTAATCAGGTGAAATGTCAGACGTTTAGTCACTTAGCCGATCATTAAATTTGTTAACATTGATTTGTACAGAAAATGGGACACTGTTGGCAGCACTAAACACACAGTGGTGCCGCTTTTACACCGGCTGTCATTTAAATCTACGATCCTGTGAGTTTGTATTTCCAGCATCGTTTCTACGACAAGTTTAAACAATATCTAAGGGAAATTACCGGAATTCATTTAATTAAAACCGACTAAATAGTTGACATGGCATTCTTTAGAGTATAAAGAGGGTTGTAATTTTAGCTGGGGCTTTTTGGTGTTTTCCGTTGCCTACTAATTAATTTGTATTTCTGGGTTGACAAGTGTAGTGTTTCCTTTTATGACTAATCAAAAACAAATACTTTACATCGACTATATTGAAAATACAAGCAGCAAAGTAAAAGCTCAATGCAACTCAGGCAAGACTCTAGACTTGGCAATCAATAGTAATCAACCACCCTGCAATATGATACTTTCCTAAATAACATGAAACAAATCCTGTAATGAAGTCAAGATAAACTGGCCAGGATTAAGACAGTGAAAGCATAGTCCTGACAGTGAAGCACGGAAGTGGAAGTATGATAAAATGGGGCTGTGTGAGTCTAAAAGGTCTAGGGCAGATGACACTTATAGATGGCACCATGAATGAAAAAAATAGTGTGAAGAATATCAAAGCATCTACAGAGGAGAATTTAGTCCGTTAATGAAGATACAGGTGGACACATGAAGTATTGACAAAATAAAAGATTTGAATCTCAGCAATGACAGGTGTATTGACTGTTGTTGCATTGGGTTCCTACTGTGAGGCCTGTATGTCTAATGTGGTTAATCCAAACATTGGTTTAAATACTCTACTGCTCAACTTAGAAATAATGTAGTAATTTTAAGGCGGTTTTGAATCATCTGACATTTAGGTGACACAGGGGTGTATGCACTTCTCTTTTATATTGTAGCCAATAGACTCCAAATGATTAAAAAAATGCCAAAAAAACACACCATCTAATCCTTTTATAAGCAAACGCTGTTGAGCAGACAACAATAAATCACTCTGCACTTTCTATATTTGAGACACGAGGGCTGCTTACTCAACCAATTGCTTTGCAGCACACTCATTCAGCACTCCAGAAACAGAAATTTTACAGATTGAACGGTTTCTATTTGAGGAAGATCACAAGGTAATTGAGTGTCAATAGCCAGACAGAACAATAATCACAACCATGGGGCTGTTTTATGCTGTCGAGCAGAGGGAGGGGATGAGAATGTGGGCATTGGACTTAATAACCTCATAGATAAAATCCATGTTTATTTTCTAAACAGAGTGCCAGCTTTCTGCAAGAGCCATCACTGTAGTCTGGGAAGCGAATTGGTCTTTCTTTCATAGCTCCTATTGATTCGGTTTTCACTGCTGCTGGAAAAGAAAAAAAAGAGAGACAGCAGATGGTGACCTTGGATGCACAGACTGAAAAGAATTAGGAATAATATTCACAGTTTCAGAGACCGCTTACACACCTGGCGGCAGCTCTCGCAGACATGGCTTTTGTCCACATTCCTATTGGGATGTGCAGTTGCTGTACGCTTGACGAAAGGTCATATTTGATCATTTGGTCTCGGCCTATTAAGGCCAAACAAAGGCCTGGGCAGGTGTTTCAGTTTAATATGAGCCAGAACGAGCAATAATGTGTCTCTGGCGCTGACAGCCAGCTATAAGACAACTGAAACGAGGCTGAAAACCAGGCGTATTTGTAACATCCACTTAATTGAACACAAGCAAGCAGAGGCAGCAAAGGTGAATCAGGTGAAAGCCACTGAAATGCCAGGCCATCTATTCTGTCGTTTCAGAATTCACTCTTCACTGACCCGCCAAGGGAAAATTTCATCAATAAAAGTAAATACAACACATGTTCGGCCAGAGTTTTTCCATCCAGCCTTATTGAATCGTTCTCCAATTTTCTCTGCACCCATGAGGGAGAAAAACATGCCTTAACTGGAGCCGTAGCAATTTAAGAAATATCGTCAACTTCTGACTTGACTTCTTGACTTCCTCCAAGTCAAACACTGAAAATGGGTATGTTTACATGCACACCGTGCTCTGCTACTTGGAGTAATACAAGCATATAGACTATTAAATATGATTCTTTTTCTACCCAGTAACCAAGGTTCGGGTCTTTCTATTCCAGAGCTCGGTTAGTTTACTGCTGTGCTGCAATAAGATTCAGCCTTTCACCACCACCACTTCCCACCTTGTTGTCACACTGCGCCTTGATTCATATAATTTCCCCTGTGACTATTTTTGACACATTTATAAAAATAAAAAAAAGGATCAAATCACACTGCATAATGTCAGAAACAATAAGATGGAAGAGAAGTCTAACAAAGGAAACATGACTTATTTAGCTAATAATGTAATATGAAATATAAAGCTTGTGTCATCTCTCCGCAAATGCAGTATTTCTAAGTTGACAAGTAGAATATTTCCTCTTATAAACCATCAAAAACAAATATTTTTGAAAGACTATATTGAAAATGCAGGAGCCAAAGCACAAACACAGGGAAACAAAAGTGAATGCACCTGTAATCACTGACGCAAGTTAGAAAACCTGTGATCATTAAGATAAAATACTTTACGTGTCGGTGAAACCCCAACGGCTGGTTGCATTAAGCAGTATTTTCCACTCTCCTTTGCAAAGCTAGTAAATAACTAGCTTGCAACATGTTATTTTTTTATTCTGCGTAATAGGTCTGTTTTCTCATCTCTGGTATTCTAAAACACAACCACCACTCATAAATAGCCTCTTGGCATGATGAGGGTCAAGGCCTCGGATTTCTCCATTGTGCAGTCTGATTAGATTTTATTCATGTAATGTATTGACCATTTGCCACTCGCTGATTAGGGGGCAACAGTCTGAGCTTGAACTCTGAATTAAGATCATCACATCGCGTCTGCTCCCTGCCACAGCGGGGCTGGAAGCAGATCGCCGGTGGCCAGATATCAGTCTCGCCTGCAGAGGATTCGGTTCCTCGCCTTGTCAGTTTGTTCTCAGGACAGTGATTTGCGATGACGGATGGGGCGATGCCTGGAAGAGCAGAGCGTCACAAGCAACTCATCAGGACTTTCTTATTGGAGTGCTGGCTGCCAGCTCCGGCAGACAAATGGCAGCTATGGTTCCTAAATCTGACAGCCAAAACCAAGAATTGGACACCCCGGTCCACAAAGTGCTTCCTAAAAGTGTTTATTCCCTCGGCTTGCAAACTATACACTTGTCAGATTCAGATTACACTTTAATAGATGAGGTAGGGGTATTCTGTGTATGCAAGCAGGTACTTTAAGTATTCTAACCTATTTTCTTGGGTCTTTTTATAGGATGGAGGTTTTTCTCACCACCTCGAATGAACTACTTCTAAAAGTTATTACCGGGGGGAGGAAGCATTCCCACTCTGACTACAGGTAATGATGTAATTATTCACGAAAAACACAGTGACTCCTGTTATTGCAAGTAATAGTTTACGTAGTCAATTACAAAATGTGCTTTTCGACATCAGGTCTGAGGGAAAATTAAAGTCGAGCACTGAGAGAACACACAGACAAGACATGAGTGGCAGGTTGAAGTGGATACTTGACACACAGAGAGAATCCGTGACAGAAATAATCTGCCAGACGTTTCAATCATCTCAATTTCCTTCATGTATCTTTTTCTTTTTTTTTCTTGCTCACAGAGCCGTGTTGACAATAACAGCTACCCAAGCGTAACGACTATCAGAAGATAGCTCTCGTGGCTTTGTGTGTTGACACGAAGAGACGAGGCAATCACTCATCACTTGTCATGTCGGTAAAATGTTGGTTGTGGGGATAAGAGAGAGGAGGAAGGTAAGGGGGGGAAGACTGCCGAGAGAGGCAAGTTGTGTGTTAAAGCTCTAAGGTTTGCTCACCACAAAGAAGATCCATCGTGCTCATGTCCAGGTGATGGCAGGTAAGCTGTTGAACATCGAGCTTTAGACGAGCAAAATTCCTGTTGTCGGATGATCCTGTCAGATTTAGAGTGTGTGTGTTTTCCCTGTACTCTCTCATGGGTATACCTTCAGATATCCAGGTTCATGCTAACCACATAGACAGTCGATACAAATCAAGCAGATCAGGGTTCAGAAGAAGTGTTTCTCACAAATCTAGACCCCCCCTTTTTTTTTACGAATTAATAATCCGAAGGGGTTTATACGACAATTTTCGTATCTTTTTAAAACAGACAATTTGACATTCACTCCCACTTTCCTCAGCAATTTGCCAGGTGTGCGGAGGTGTGACAGTAGGCAGTGTTTGAACTCTCTCAAGCTCCCCTTCTCTCCTTCTTGACACAACCACTTCTATCGGTTTTCAAATTGCAATACTAGGTAAATGCTTTCTCGAGGAGTCACAGTGTGCGATACCCATTTATATGAATTGACACATCTCACCCCTCTCTATCACTGCAGGCTTTTCACCCTGTTCCTAAAGTTCAGCCACACAGAACAGCTCTAAAACTTTTGGCTTTCTGATGGGGACAAACTAGTTCATTTGAGAAATTAGAATGAGAATCTACAAGCTCTGTCTCTTTGTTGCCGCCGCAGACGACGACGAACACACACATTAATGTGCAAAAGAACTACACAATAAAACTCCTGTTCCAATTTCGAACAAGATTGCCTCTATAAAATGAGCACTCCTCTGTAAATGTACTCTGTCCTAGAACAAATGCTATTTCTTTTTTTCCCCTCCTCATAGAAAACCAGGCTGTTGCTGACCTGAATGCCGTGCAGTGTCAGGACACAACTGCCCTCGAGAGAACTTTTGCAGCGAAGCGGGGAGGGGAGTAAGAAGAAAATGAATGAAAGAAAACTATCTCCCACATCACCAGAGGGGTGAGAAGGCAGAAAAAGGTGAGCCTTGACAATGAAGATGAAGAAGGGAGTCCAGTCAGCAGCCAGTGGCAAAAGAGGAAAAAGAGGCGAGGACAGACAGCTCTTTGAAACACCAAAAAGGCCACGGCTTAAATCTAGATGTAAGCTGGAGCGGGAGGCGACTCAATACCTTGCCCGGAGTATGCAGGGTATTTTCGTAACGTCGGGGCAAATTAATTAACCAAATATCTGAACGCTTTGTTAATGCTCCCTGCTCTTATCAAGAGGCTAATTATCACTATCAGCTCCCTCTGTTCGTCAGTGGGATTATTAGGCTAATCACAAAGCTTTTCCCCCTTTGGAGACGAGGCTTTCGCTCTTCAGCAGAACAAAGCCGGCACTGTCTCCCAATGACACGGTGTCAGCGATGAAGCCGATCGGTATTCGTACGTCGGGGATGTTTGAGTAAAAGACGTGGTTAGCGGGACCAGTTTGTGCCAACGAGTCAGTGGGTCTCTTTCAGTCGCTTACATGCTTGACCTATACTAGTTGGGAGAGCCACAGCCCTATGTACCCACATTTCAAAGATTTTTGTTAGAAATAATCGTTTTCTTAAGATAAAAACAGGGTTTTCGTGTAAATTAACAAACCGTGTGGAAATATCTGCATTTTCCCTTCGTGTAAACGGGTCTTAGAAATGTGGGAACATAGGGCTGACCCCTACTAGTTATATCAATAGACTGGATCAGATGGCTGCCATTGAAAAAAATAACACCCTTGGATACTACTTATGAGTCATTTTCTGCTGCAGCCACTCCCTCCCCCTTCACCTGCCTCACACTTTACATTTCCCAAGACAATTTCAGAAAAATAAAAACCCTGAGAATGTGCCTGAACATGTTATATTTAGCACGTAGAATGATCTTGATTGTGAACCAAGTGCTGCTGCAGTGCATTGCGGTCGGTTGTACTTCTGCATCTCAACATCACATCACAGTTTTCCACAGGAACCTACAAGATATTTTTTATCAAACTGAGGCCCCGTCCACACGAAGCCAAAACGCTTAGAGTTTCAAAAACGTTCTCCGTAAAGACGGTGCCGCTTTAGTAAATGTGTCCGTCCACACGAATTCACTTGATACACCTGAAAATGATGTAAAACACATGCCAGGCCTGTTGGTGGCGCTGTGACGGCGTAACGGAAACTGGCGGCGGGACTTTAGGCATGCGCAGAAGTCTGTATACGATGTAAACATAGAACATGAAGTGGCGTATTGTGTTTTCCAGATTTGTTTGGTGAACACGGTGATAATGCAGAAGAAGTATATTTTGCTGTAATAGCGATAACAGGGTGACTAGCTTCAGCAGTACACATGCAACACTGTACGGCACCATTGTTGTAGTCCTTTTCTGAGTTTGGCGCATTTATCGAGAGGTGGAGCTATGACGCAAGTGTAAACGCCGCTTTCAGATCTTTACACTCTGGGACCTCGGTTCAGAAATGATCGTTTTCAGACCCCCAAAACGGCGGCTTCGTGTGGACGATACACGGGTTTGATGAACTATTTCTGCGTTTAGGCCTGGGCTCGTCTTCGTGTGGATGGGGCCTGAAACTCTCGCAAAGCCTTGAACTGAGATTTAAATGCGCATCACCTCAACAAATAGTTGGACAATTTGGGAAAAAGGCGTATTATCTTATGAGTTAGATGAGAAGATCAATAGCACTCAGGCGAACAGCGAGCCTGGCTGCCTCCAGAAGAACCCACCAGCGCCTCTAAAGCTTATTAATTACCACATCATGTCTTGTTTGTTTAATCTGCACTAAAGCTTAATAATAAAAGCATTGAGTTGTTGTTTACAGGGGGGAAGACTATTTCTTGGCCAGAAATCACTGCAATTAAACAACAAATATAACGTGTTAATGAGTGACCTTCAAAGATGCTGGTTTGTGGATTGTTTTTTCCTTTGAAAAGCTGGACTCGCTGTTTGCCCCCTAACCATCTCCAAGCTGCAGGTTTCAACCTTCTCTCTACAAGAGCTGTTTGACTCAAAATGTCTTTCTGATCAGGTGTTAGAGGGGCGCCTTTCTGGCTTGTATTTATTTGGACACTAAATTTTAAAGAAAGGGACGAATGAAAAGCCTGGAAAGTGGTGCGTTTGTTCTGTCGGGGAAAGAAATGTAAATTTTGAGATCTGGGAAACTGAAACTGTGTAAAACTTAATTTGTGGTCTGTATCCTCACTGAAGCTTCCACACCTAAGTATCATAGTATTTGCAAATACTTTAAAGTATCTGGCTGAACCTTCCGACAGCAACAGACAGGTGGTGATAAGACAGTATGGACAGTATTTAAGTAGATGATAACGACAGAAAAGTTCTGTTTAAATACCATCTGTGATTGTCTCAGTTTTCTCCGTGCTGTCCTGTGTGCAAACCCTCCCCACCCACCCTGGTCTGGCACTCAGTGGAGGTAAAAACAACTTATTTGCAAATACCCTTTGTCCCAGCCTTTACACTGTCGCAGTGGCATTCTTTGGCATATGAAGGGAATGCAGAGGGCTCCCCCGTCTTGTTTCCTGTGCTCCTGTGTCGCCTGCCAACCGAATGAATCTGTCCAATCCCTGGCATTTCCCGGGGAATGTGACTGGAATGTTATCTGCTTCCAAGTGGAATGCCTGGGTCATGGTTTTGTCTTGGATTTCATGAGCGGGCCTAGAATATCCACTCTGAGTGCTTTTTCTCCCATAATGCAACAGGCAGACGCAGTTTCAAAAAAAACAAAACAAAAAAGAAACAGTAAGCTTTCCTTGAACAATGAGTCTAGACATACATGCACACGCGCACGCACACACAGACGACGTCTTCTTACACTGCAATGCTAAGCTGATTTGCAAATTTAAGCCAAATTCATAGCATCTTCCCTACGCACCAGATTAACCATTCAAGGAACCTTGAAAAGATATATATTAAAAACACTTCACGAAATAAGGCACTCCAATTTTCCATTGTCCTGAATGCTTTCAGTCTGTAGAGAGGTAGAGGCAGATGAAGCTGTGCAAGTCGCCTTATCCACCTCTGCATTGTCACAATGCTTCAAAGGTAGGGGGGAGATGAAAGCAGGTGATATGAGCAGTCTGATAGAATCTGAAGATGGGACTAGTGATCTGTATTCTGCTCCTTCAAAGGGATAGAGAAACAGAGATAGAGGGAAAGAATTAAATGGGCACCAGCGATTGGTTCACAGGCAGCTATCCCACAATTCAATGTACCACCTTTCACTGGCTTTCTGGTTTCCAAAGCAGCAGGCTGGTGTAAACACAAGACCTGCAATGATTGATGCTCCCATGCGGGAAACCTCCCTCCGTGGGTTGAGCGGTGAGTCTGCGTTCCAAATCCTTGTTATGATGTTGGACATAGTAGTGGGAAGAAGGTCCTGGACTGTGTTCCTGTGATAAACAGTTCTTAGCATCCATTCATGAAATGGGCCACGTGCCACAGGCAAGGCTGGATTTAAAACCTGTCGTCTCTGAGTTGCGTCGGGGACTTGAAAGGCTTGAGCCCCAGTATCCTCCGGGGGTGAGCCTTCTCTTTGGTGCCATCCAGGGGCTTGCTGCAGGCCGCCCAGCCGAGGTCAATGAGAGGCGAGTCAGCCGGGTTGATGGGCGCTATGCGGAACGAGGGCAGCGTGGGGGAGCCGTTGGTGGAGCACGGGGCGGAGCGAGAGGTCGGAAAGGGAGCCGAGAAAGGGTCAAAGGGGGAGGCAGCGTCCGAGCTGCTCGAGGGGTCGGCCTTGAGGGCGAATGGGTCGCAGTCCGGAGAGGGGAAAGGGTCACAGTTGGTAAACGGGTTGGTAGGCGACGGCTGATAGCACAGAAGGTTGCTGTCTGAGCGGTTTGGGC
>OMNN01024444.1:0-12785 GCA_900302755.1 Chromis chromis
TGACGAGACTCTCTCTCTCTCTCTCTCTCTCTCTCTCTCTCTCTCTCTCTCTCTCTTTCTCTCACACACACACACACACGCAAATATAAATATATACATATATATATATACATTCCCCACAC
Organism: Chromis chromis; assembly: GCA_900302755.1. Classification (NCBI taxonomy): domain Eukaryota; kingdom Metazoa; phylum Chordata; class Actinopteri; family Pomacentridae; genus Chromis; species Chromis chromis. The sequence continues at coordinate 123 of OMNN01024444.1, forward strand.
ACATGCATTTATCCGGAGGTTGTAGTATGCACTTTGCAATCACATTGGCAAAGATATTCTATTGCCTAATTAGTGCTTCTGTTTTAGAAACTTTACGTATGTTTAACTACGAATATAATTTTACTTTCACTTTAACCTGCATTATTGCTTTTGGGACGTCTGACAAGCCGTAAACACAACTTATTCTAACATAATATCATTTCATATTGTTTCATGGCAACAGTTGCTTATAAGTGTACAAGACAAACATTAAGTTGGAGCCAAGTTGTGACAAATCTAAGTCTTGTATTCAGTCATTTTAGCTCTGATTTTGGTCTCCACCACCTCCTGAAAGGAAATATGTGACATTTAACCTGTTAAATATTCCAATATGGTCATCAACATATTGATAATATAAGTGTTGCAAAAGCAACATTTATATTTGTCAGACTTGTATTTTTTAAGGTTCACTACCGACAAACACAACTCAGATAACCTGTCACACCATTTTGTGTTGTGTACATGTGTGTGTGTGTGTCTCAGGTTGAGGAGAAGCTACAGGGTGGAGAGGTACATGGTGAATCACATTGGTACACACTGTGCTGCCCGGAGCCTTAACTGGAAATATGGATCACACACTAACACACAAGCTCATGCACGCACACTGTAGTAACAGAATTCCTAATATCTTCAGTTGTGCCAGAGGATTCATCTGTTGTGACTTTGGAAAAAAAAAAACATGAGAAACTTCAAACCTACACATGCTTTCCAACCCACTTTACACTAATGGTAACACGTCTCGCTTGAAAAACCTTTTTATTGAACCCGTTTTTAATGATTTGATGGTTTGGTGTAGTCTGTCAAAGCTCCTTCACCACTTTCACTCTGATTCATAAAGGTAGTGGATGAAACACAGATGTAATTTTGGAGCTCCAGTGAATGACTGAGAATATTTTGTTTCAGTTAGACGTCAGTTTGAATCTGTCATGCACCTGAATGGACAAATACGTCACAGTGGACTGTCACTGGACATTTTCTCCACCTATTAACCTGGAAAACTATCTGACCAATCAATGAATCAGCTCTGGGTACATTTTGAGGAAGAATTTGCAGATTTAAGCTGCTCTATTTTACATCTATACTGTTTAATTACACAAGTAGTTCATGAAGTTCAGGAGTTTGGAGAAACAGGAAGTCACACTGCCATTCAAAAGTTCACTGATTGGTGTGGTATGTATGTGAGAGGACTAAACTGATTCCTAAATGGTCATTTCAAGACTTAAATCTTGCAGCAAAAAGTGAGTTTGCAAGCTTTTTGATGCCACTGTAGACTTGGTTTGGGAGCATTAACTGTCAGCATAGTTTCATCATACTTGTCCATATTTAAATATGAGGAGAATTCAGTCCAGTGCACTGAACTCTTATTTCAATCAGGAGAGACTGGACAGAAAGACGTAAAGAGGAAGTAAATGTATGTATTTGGGGCAGTGGTGGCCTAGGGGTTTGTGAAGTGAACTTGTAACCGGTGGGTCGCTGGTTCGAGTCCCTGGGCTGGCAAGAGGTTGAGGTGGGAAAGTGAGAGCGACCACTTGTCCCAGTCACCACCACTGTGGGCCCTTGAGCAAGGCCCTTAACCCCTGACTGCTCCCCGGGCGCAGTCAGGGACACTGATACATGTCATGGCTGTAACATTGAATATTCTCTATTATCAGTTTATAAGGGAAATAATTTGCATGAACAGGCAAAGAAACAGATGATGGATTGAATAACAGAAGATGCAAAAAATAATGCAGTTTTTAAAATTTCAATAGTCAAACCAGTGAAGTCCATTCCACATCAAACACCTTTTATATACTGTGACACTTTGCAATAGCTACTTATTGCAAAATATTTACTCAATTAATTATTTTTATGTATGCACTGCAAAAACAGTATGAATAAAAGAATTAGCAACAGTTATTATGCAGTTTTGTACCAATTTCCTTTCCCAGATTTGGATGGATTTCTGTTTCTGTCATTCCACACAGTGCATGAATCCAAATCTGGTATTTTTTGTAGGAGTTTAATAGTCACTAACGTGCTACTTCACCAGAGAAAAAAGGTCCAGGATTCACCACCAACGTCAGTAAAAGTCACGATAAAACCTGCGACAATTTCACTCTTGTAGCTTTTAGATTAGGAAGTGAACTTGTTAAGATTTCCAGTCCACCCCTCGCATTTCCTCGAAAGATTTGAAACGGATAAGCGAGATGGCTGGAGTTCAATCAAACCGTTCAAATCCTCCAGCCACAAGGGATTTCATATTTGGATCTCTCTCTTTAAACTGTGCGTATGCTATATTTATCAAAGTGACCAAAATGGAGGAAAGCTGTGCACACACATTTCATTCATAGATTGCAGATGACTGTGGAATTTAAACAGTCACTCACTCGCCTCGGCTTCTATCGGTGTTCTAAACTGAGTTATAGATCAACCATATTCATATAAACCTACATTGGTATATACAGTATTCATTCACTATATCACACAGGTGCTTGTGATATTTTCTCCCAACCTTTGTCATGTTGCTTCCACATTTTTCTACACTCTGATTTCCTCGCCGGCCTTTGCAGAGCGAGGCCACAGATCTGAAGAGATTGCATAATAGTTGGCAGCCTCCCAACCAGGTCTTCCAAAATTTTTGCTGTGAGTGAACAAGAGAGTGGTGATTTTTTGCTCTACGGCTGGATTAACACCAAAAAAGCAAAACAAAAATAAGAAAGGAGTTATTTAATCTTGCATAACACCTATACATTAGTGCTTTAACAAAAAAGGGAAAAAGGTTTGATCTGGGTCATATAGTGATAACTACAAAATTCTCTTTTCTTTGTGTAAATCCACTTGAATCATGCGGTAGAGGACGTTCTTGACACGTGTAAAGCAGACCGTTGACCTCTTGTCCAAGCAGAGAAGGTCAGAGGTCAGAGTTACTTGCTCTTTAAACTAGAGAGACACAGGACTTTTGACCCTGTAATACCTCTTCTGACCAACAGGAGGACTGCTGGATAGTGTGAACATGTGTGATTATGTGTGCACGTAGCTGACCTGACTTGCAAAACTCTCAGGAACAGCCTGCTCTAGAGTCCTGTGAAGTCATGCAGTGGGTAACGACAGGCGAGAAGTTTCTGGAATGACACATTAGCTCAGACTCCTGAGGTGTGCACATCAGTTGCTGCACTTAAATTACACTCGTGATCCACTTAATGCCGCCCCTGCAGAGGAAATTAAATATACATTGCTCGCTAACTGATTATTTCCTCATGCACTCTATACTGTAATCTTCTGGCCCGTGCACAAGGATGTGTATTGTTTTGCTGCGATATTCGTGGCTCTGTCCTAATCTCGGCTCCCGTCAGAGCTGCTGGACTTTGGCTCTGGAGCTCTTCCCAGCCTCAGCTCCCCCTGACCGGGCCTCTGCCGTCCTGCTCGCTGCCTGGCCCCGACCTTTAGCTACATACCAGAACACATAGCAGCAAGGACAAAGGGCAAATGCACATGACACATAAACACACTCGCACGGCGCACACAAGCTCTTCTGTTTCTTATCACACACTAATGCAAAGGTGTCCATGTGGCACAGGAAATACTGGATTTGGGTCTGTGATGAGCAACAAGAAGGATCTAGATGGAATAACACACACACAGATATGCTGACATATATATAGATAGTAATGCATATTTAAACACTTACTTTTAAACTAAGCTCTTAAAGGAAAAGCAGAAATGAACAGTCCATTTAATTTTTTTTTCCTTAAATGTGTTTACTTGCTTACAAACCAGCTTCCACAGATCACAATAAAGTCACAATTAATGCAGCAGCAACTACTTCTGTCTCGAATATGCCTCTAGACTCGGAAACTGGAGTACAAATTCCACTGGCTAGGGAGAAAAATTATCAAGTTCCGTGTTTCTAACTCAGGATTTCAATTAAATTACCGAAGTGTCCCAGTGCAAACCCAGATTATACCACTGGGCTGTTTTTTTTCTTCTGACTTTACAAAGCTCCTCCACAGCCACAGTACAACTCTCTGTGATTTTAACATTCAAGATCAGCGAGTAGAGCAAAGTATATGTGCGCAAGTGCAGATAAGATAAGTTTGTAGTCCCGGTGGTTTGTGCTATAGTTGTATTGGTTTGCATTAATGGTATGTTTGTTATATTGTTGGGTAATAATTTCTATACAACTTTCCAGATGGAACTCCTTTAGTGTAATCGGCCACTAAAAATAGAGAGAAATTTGCAAAGTTTAATTAGGACACTCCAAATTAGCACCAATTGATTGCTAGTGTAAACCAGAGTAAGCAGGCAATCAGTAAACATATTTAGAAGAGAATTCCTACACTTAAAAAAAAAAGAGTCAAAAAAGAATTAAAAATCCCCCAAAAACTGTGAAAATCTGGCAGCAAAGGTGCCAGAAAAAATATGTGGCTTACTATAATGTTGAAAAACTGTAAAAACGCTGGAAAAATGGGGCGCCCCGATAGTTAGTAGATCTGAATATGGTAAAACTGCACAATTTTGCGGTCACACACTGCAAAACTACAAATTACTATTTGTAAAAATAAAGATTTTAAATGTGGACATTTACTGACAACTTCGGCCTGTTATTTTACAGTTAAATAGTATGTGACACATTTATCAATGATTTTACTACAATCATCTGTAATTCAACAAAACAGGGAAAATTAGTAAAATAACAGTAAATTGTTCAAGAAATTGCAATTATAAACTTTTAAAAAAATTTAATAAATCAATAAATAAATTTTTTACAGTGTATTTCCCAGTGAAAAAAGAAATGATTTGGATATAACAGATCTGTAAAATAAGACTGATAAAATTAAATCTTCCCCTTTGTTTCCCTCACCACCAACAACAAGAATACACATGCTATTCCACTACATTGTCTTGAACTGTGAAGCATGTTGCATAGCTTTAGCTGTAATATCTGCTCAGGTGGCTGCAGGTTGTCAGTAAGAATTGATGGTATAGTTTTGATGAGACACTGACAAAGACAAGGCAAATCCTCCTGTGCCATGCTGTGAGCTAATAGAGTTAATTGACCCAACAGGACCGTCCAGACCTAATCCTACTGTTTACTTTCAACAAGAGCTCATGCCACTGTTAAGACATTCACTAAGACACAGATCTCCCTCTCCCACCTGCATGACAATTAAAACAAACCTGAGACAAATCAGAGAGAAATCACCGGTCGCATGATACTCTCATGAAGTACTTTGCGCTGGTGCCAAAAAGCAAGAGAGTTTAGGGGTCAGAACTGTAAAAATCATGCCCATGCTAGTCTGTGTGAAGTGCATCTGAGGATAATTTGCTCCAAATTCTGATTTCTAGCCTTATGCCACTGTTGCTATAGCAGTACGTCAACAAACCCCTAAATTGACTGTTTTTCATTTGGTAGCATGCAAAGGCAGAAACATTAAAGGCTATAAAACTTAGCCAACAACAGACACATACCAGATGCATGACATTGCATTTCTAGTTTCTCACATGAGGCACAAAGCATCGTTTCTGAACCTCGTTTTCGATCTGATTGGTTAATGACAAATACAGAAACCTTAAACGATCAGTTTTAAACAGCAGTCATGTTGTTTTCTTTTGTACCATCTCCTCCCAACCTCATACTTTAACTATGTTCAGCATCAAACTCATTATGTTAGAATTCTTGATAAAAATGTTTTAAAAAGTTTTTCATTTTCACTTCTCATGACCTCTATTGTGTTTCAACCTTTCTCTTAACAGTCAATATTCAATGCATCCAACTAGGAGGTGTGCCACAATTGAAATTAACAAATCACAATGACGTTGCGCTGCAGTCGTTGCTCAACCTGCTGCTCAAGTGTTAATGTTCCGTTTTCCAGTTTGATTACCCTAATGGAAGTGCTCTGGCTGGCGGCTTTATTGTCTCCTGTGTTATTGCCTGCCCTTTTCTGGTTTGTGCAGTATTTAATGCCATGAAGTCATCCTATTACAAAATCCGGCCTGTTCTAATGTCATTAGCGCTCATTGTTTAAAGCGATCAGGCGATGCGATGGGGCCGTATTGACCTTTTTTTTCTGCGGGGCTGGTGGGCATATGAGGAAGGGGGAAGTGGGATATTGAAGGTGATTGAAGTGCAGCCAACAGAGAGCGAAAGGATCGACCCGAGTATTTCCCCCAACAAGCTGGTCTAATCTGTAGGTTAGACAAGGTCATGGGATTAAATGGGTGCTGTTAAGCGGCCATCCTGTCTGACCTCAATACACTTAACCTGGTCCAGTCCTTAAGACGACCTGTCTACCTGTTTTTGAAGCAGACGGATAGGTTTGCAATGGAAACGTGTGATATTAGACTTATAAAAGCCCAATTGGGGACACAGTGACACATTTATATTTATTTACAGTCCTTAAAAATGGTTTAATGTTTATTCTACTGTAAGGATAAATATCGTAATATCATAAATATCGTATAATGTTTTTTTTTTATATTAACCTCTCAATTTGGCTCAACTCCAAAAAGAAAAGCTCTGTCAAAACAAGTAAATCACAGCAGTAAGTAATAATAATTTATCTTTAAGGGCTAATTTGAATCTCTAAGCAAATGCTGAGCACTACATGTGGACTTGAGATCATAAAAATCATAAAAACCTGCAACCTGTAAACTAACTCCTGCACATTTTTGCTTGATTATACCGTAACCACCTCGAGCTGCTCTACATACTGTATCTTTAAAATGAGACCGGGTTTTATTGCCTGTGGAGCTCGGCAGCTAAACCAAGTTATGTGAATAATGCATCGATCCCAGCCTTACAGTACCACAGTCCACTGGTACACTCTGCATGACTGAACACAAACCCAGTGAACTTGGAAGTCTCTGCTAACACTCCCGGGAGAGATTATCCACTCAGAAGCCCCGTTTCAAACCCAATGTCATTTCCTGAACCGAGGAAGACCGACGAAACAGCCAGACACTTGACTGGAGAGCCTGATGGCGAGCACGCCCTTCTGGGAGACTGCGGCGTCTGAGCGGCTGTAATGTGGACCATGTGCTCTGATGGCGCTGAGCTGGTCCTGGTCTTCATGAGCAACTATTGACAATTTCCTCAAGTATGCGTGAGATGCACACAGAGAGGGACACTCCCAGATACACAAACACACACATGTGCAGCGTTTTCCATCTCAGTGAAGTCGTCGCATGCAGCTATAATCAAAGGTCAGCCTGCTCTCACATGCAACCTACCTATCTATCTATCTATCTATCTATCTATCTATCTATCTATCTATCTATCTATCTATCTATCTATCTATCTATCTATCTATCTATCTATCTATCTATCTATCTATCTATCTATCTATCTATCTATCTATCTATCTATCTATCTATCTATCTATCTATGTAAAGGTTATAGCTGGTTGGTTGCTGAATCTTCCCACTTCAAACACATTGAGAGCTGCCTCTGGTAATGGGCATGGATCCAAAGCATGACACCAGAGGATGAGTTCCAGCTTCCACTTTTTTGCTTGAGTAAAATTAGAGGAAGCATGGAGGTGGCCTACATTCCTTTACTTACAGTAAGACATTAATATTATACAGTGCATGTGAACATTGAAATAATGTAGTCTCTTATACAATTATGTCATATTTATGAATTAATGTCAGACTGTCCTGCAGTATATTTGATCATAAGTTGCAACATCATCAAGCTGATCAGTGATACTCAGATCCAATAAAAATGTGAGCAGAGAGCACCACTGCACATAACGGATGGATTAACATGTTTGCGTCTATATGTTCACTGAGTTTATTAGCTTAATCAGTCGTGTCAAACAAATATAGAAACTGCAGAAAAACACTGAATTCTTTTTTTATATACAGTGTGTGCAAAATAGTATTCATCCCCCTTGGAAGTTTTTCTTTTCATTGCTACTCAACATTAAATCATCGATATAATTTGGATTGTTGGGCAAGAATTTACAAAAAAAAAAAGAAAGCCTCTTTCATGCCAAAGTGAAAACTGATTTTTACAAAGTAATGTCAGTTAATTAAAAATATAAAACATAAAACAAATGAGTCATTACTGTTTTGATTCCAGTAATTCCTTATTTAGCTTTTTGATCCTGATAGCTTTAAAAAAAAAAAAAAACATCAAAAAAGTTTAACAAGAATTACATGAAAATATCGACTTTTTATGTCTTTACAATAAATATGTAACTACCACTAAGCTTTTCTATTTGGAAATAATATCCTGACTCAATCTGAAGGTAAAACATGTATATTTTACACTTCTGCGGCTCGCTGATTAACATGTTACATTTGATCTATTTATCGTAGATTTTCCGAAAAACAAACATAATAGAGCATTTTTTCCAAAATGTCAAACAAATGCAGAAAGTGGAGAATAAACAATTAATTCTTAATGCATATACAGTGCCTATAAAAAGTATTTACTCACCCTTGGAAGCTTCCCCCCTTTTATTGCTGCTGAACACTGAATGATGGACAAGATTTTACAAAAAATACTCTTTCATGTCAAAGTGAAAAGAGATTTTCACAAAGTAATGTCAATTAATTAAAAATATAAAACATAAAAGAAGTGAGTCATCACTGTATATGATTTCAGCGATCCTTTATTCAGCTACAGTACTGTGAAAAGTAAGATGTCTTATATTTTTACATATTTCTCACACTTAAATGTTCCAGATCATCAAACTTGCATTTATTTATTTGATATTAGACAGAGATAACTCACAAAACACAAAATTACATTTTTAAATTATGGTTTATTGAAGAATTATTGAAAATCTATATCACCCCTGTGAAAAAGTAATTGCCCCCATGAACCTAATAACTGGTTGGCCACCCTTGGCAGCAACAACTGCAGTTAAATGTTTGTAATAGCTTGTGATCAGTCTTTTACATCGCCATGGAGTAATTTTGGCCCACTCACACTGCAGAATAGTTTTAATTCTGTCACATTAGATGGTTTATGAGCATGAACTGGCTTTTTAAGGTCTTGCCACAGCATCTCAATTGAAGTCAGGACTTTGACTCGACCACTCCAAAACCTTAATTTAGTATTGGACTTGCTTGTGTTCTTTGTCTTGCTGCACAACACATTTGTGTTGAGCTTTTGGTCATGAACTGATGGCTGGATATTCTCCTGGAGGATTTTCTGATAGAGAGCAGAATTCATGGCTCCATCAATTATGACAAGTTGTCCAGGTCCTGTGGAAGCAAAGCAGCGCCAAACCATCACACTACCACCACCACGTTTCACTTTTGGTATCATGTTCTTCTTCTGGAATGCAGTATTAGCTTTACACCAGATGTAACGGGACCCATGTCTTCCAAAAAGTTCCACCATTGACTCATCAGTCCACAGGATGTTATCCCAAAAGTCTTGGGGCTCATCCAGATATTTTTTTTTGCAAATGCCGGATGAGCCTTTATGTTCTTTTTGGTCAGTTATGGTTTTAGCACCTTGCAACTCTCCCATGGAGTCCATTTTTGCCCAATGTCTTCCTTATTGTGGAATCATGTAGACAGACCTTAACTGAGGCAGGTGAGGAATGTTTGTAGGCCGGCCACTCCTGGGAAGGTTCACCACTGTTCCATGTTTTCTCCATTTGTGGATAATGTCTCTCACTGTGGTTCTCTGGAGTCCCAGAGCCTTAGCAATGGCTTTGTAACCCTTTCCAGACTGGTAAATGTCAATGACTTTGTTTCGTATTTGTTCTTGAATTGCTTTAGAACGTGGCATCATGTGCTGCTTTTTGAGACCCTTTAGCTCCTTCACAATGCCAGACAGGTTCTATTTAGTGATGTTTAGATTCAACAAGCTTGGCAGTGATCATATGTGAGTGTGGCTGGTGAAATGGAACCTAATTGCCAAATGACTTTGGTCAGCTAAGGGGGCAATTACTTTTTCACATAGAGCAAGATGGGCAGGACAGCATTTTTCCTTCAAGAAATGAAATCATTTAAAAACTGCATTTTGTGTTTTCGTGGTTTATCCTTGTCTGATATTAAAATTAGTTTGATGATCTGAAACATTGAAGTGTGACAAATATGCAAAAAATAGACAATATCTGTAAATCTGTAAACAGCACTGTATTTGGTCCTGATAGTTTTATTTTATTTTTTAATTTAAAACGGGAATAGTTTGACTTTGGTAAATATGCTTATTCACAGAATTCCATTAGAATATTGACTTCCATGTCTTTACAGTATATATGTAACTACTACCAAGTTTGGCATAAAGATTGAGAATCGTGTGACACAGATATCCTGGCTCAACCTGAAGGTATGAAATTTATACATTAGACTTCTGAGGCTCACTGATTAACAAGCTACATTTTTTCTGTTTACAGTAGTTTTTAGAAGAAAAAAATATATAATAGAGCATATTTTCCAAACCCTTGTGCTGTTCAACATTGCATCATTGACAATATAATTTGACTTTTTGGACAAGATTTTACACAAAAAAAAGACTCTTTCATGTCAAAGTGAAAACAGATTTTCACAAAGTAATGTCAATCAATCAAAAACTATGAAGCATAAAATAAGAGAGTCGTGACTGTATATGATTTCAGCAATGCTTCAGTCCGCTTTTTGATCTTGGTAATTTGTTTTAATTAAAAAGGGAACAGTTTGACAATTCTGGTAAATACGCTCATTCACTTTTATTTGCTGAGAATTACATAAGAACACCGATACCACTTTTATGTCTTTTTAAATAAATATTTAACTGTCATCTAGGATTGAAAATAGTATGAAAAACTATCCTGGCTCAGTTTGAAGGTATAAAAATTCAGCTACCAGGCTCACTGATTAACAGGCTATATTTTTCGTTTCTTTAACCTAATATTTGATTTCACTTACTTGTGATAGACATATACAAAAGCTACAGTAAATTATTAATGTGCGAGTTAGTGGAAAAGTGTATCAGGACAATATGGTCATAAATGAACGCACCTGTGCATCTCAAGCTGATCTGTGTCCAAATAAGAACCAGTGTTTGCGGTTCCTCTCTAAGTGCTAATAAGCAACAGTAGCCTGGGAATCTGAGACGGCTCCATGTTCACCAATCTCCCTCTGTCTCTCTCTCTCGCTTACAAGGGATTAAGTTGTCAGGTTACATTGAACTCTGAGCGCCCTCCACCCAGACAAAACCGTCTTAAGGTGCAGGCCGTCCAGTTATTTATAACTCTGTTGGGTAAGCCTCCGCTCTCCACGGCCCACTTCAGTGCATAGACATGTATGGGCCTCTGCACTCTCGCTTTATTATGTGGATTCAAGAGGGGGCAACACACATCACAGTGGTTGTCTTAGCTTGAGTATGAGTTGTGAAATTGTGTGATCCTGCATCTGCATGTCTCAGTCGCTTTGTCTGCCCATCACGGCCGTTCAATCGTCTGGCCACTGCTGGTCAGACTTTTCCGAAGAATTACGTAATTGGCCTTCAGTGAAGAGCCTGACAAGAGCACCGGTTCTCACGTCAGCAAACACAGTGAATGTAGGCGTGCACACAACGCTTGTCTTCTCGTCTTTGGTTACATTATCCTGCGTCCCACTCGCGCTTCCTTTCCCACTTTCTCTCACTTTTCTCCTCACAGCCCACCTATCTGGAAACTGCCATCTATTTTGGGAGCTCGGTGCCGGCCAAGTATCGGCTGCAATGTGTAGAACACATCACGAGTAGGGGCCCCTCCGAGACAGGATGCGTTCTGGCTTAGTAGCTGCGGTGAGCGGGTGAAGGCTACTTTGTGTAATCTCTCAATCCTTGACTTTACATTAGTGTCAAATGAGACTTCAGACCTTTTTATGGCACATTTAATGACACTTTCACCATTGATTTAGCTTTAAAAAAAAAGTATTATATATCACATATGCAGGTTTAAAAATCAGATTTTCTCCACAAATCTAACTTCCTTTTTGGCTGGATTTACCCCTGTGAGTTTCCACTTTCAAAACATTCATGAACAAGACAACTTTGTCTTCGTGTGATTTACAGTCATCTCCATTATACCGTGAAATATGACAAGAAGCTCTAAAGACAGATATTGACTGTTTCAATAAATAACTCCCCATAAAACAGAAGCCTGAGACAAAACAGAGGGCCTCAGTGATAAATTCCCTACATTTAAAACATAACTGTACAACCCTGAAGGAAGACAGCAAGAGGAAAACCAGACCTCACCACATTTCAGCCACTGCCATTTCTACAACTACCTTTCACTTTTCATGAGCGGAGTTGCTGACAGTTTTGTGCATATTTTGCGAATATTACAAAATCGAGCAAACGAATGCTTCCATTAAACCAATGCGTTCATTTGAGAAGACATTAAACATGAGCAGTAATATGACTGATATTTATATTTCATGTAGAAAAAATGCAGAGAAAACCAGATTTGTGATTTTACATTTGTGTCTGTAGATCATGATTTTTATTTTTAAAGAACTGCTTTTATTCATGTTCATAGTGATTTACAATGGCATACACAGACTTTCAAGGAAAAACACTTTCCATACAAGTTTTAAAGCTGTATTTGAGTCTAGGAATACAACATATTTTTTTTACAACTTTGAGCTGCTCTGTGATAATATCTGAAATATATTTTTTATTTTAATGTTTAATTTCTTTCTTTTTTT
>OMNN01024445.1:0-16623 GCA_900302755.1 Chromis chromis
CCGACAACTCAGCAGAACACTCCGACTACCGGGCCAAGCTGTCGCAGATCCGGCAAATTTACCACACAGAGCTGGAGAAGTATGAACAGGTGGGGAGCAACAATGAGGCAAGTGTGAAATACTGGCATGCACAGATGCTGGCTGGACTGTTTTTAGCAGTTATGTTGGATCTTTTCTGTTATTCTGTGGATTTACTCAGTCCTGAAGTGATATTCACACGATTTCCAGAGACAATATTTGACCCTGACCTCTGACTTCTTGCATATACAGAGCTAGAGTTAATATGTTCCCCCAAGTTCCTATGTTTCCATCTATGGTGGAAAAAAATGCTGTTAAAGTGAATAAAAAAAATTGTGAAGTGAGTGAATCTCAATGGTCCTGCATCTTGTCCACAACTTTTTTCTTATCCTTTCTTCACTACAAGCAAAAAAAAAGTTCCATCCTGAGCACTGACATAAGATTAAGACGCTATAAAGAACGGATGAGATACTTTACCGAGAATTTTTAGCTCATTTTCTCAATATAATAGTAAAATGCTCTTGAAATCAGCACTCGCAGGACAGCTCATGACAAGCCAAGCTTTCAGAGATGCTATCTTCAGCAGGCAAGCAGCCATTATATCAGTCACACACCAGCTCTTTTCCAAAGACTGTAACGTCTTGTCATTCCCTCGGAAGTCAAAGCGTTCTGGGTTTGTCATCTTCTCCGAGGAAGGCTAGTCATCGCTAACTGTCACAGTCAATATACACCTGAGCATTTTTGTGTCACCACGCTATGTACACCTCACGCGCTTATGAGTGAGTAGTGTCTAGCGTGTGTGTGCAAGCAGAACGGCTGCTCGGTGCATCACTTTGACTGACGTAACCCTGGTGTTGACAAGCAACAGACACCTTGACTCTGAATGCAGTCATATCCAGTGACTGATTCAGACAGAGAGAGAACGAGGTAGACGGAAAGATGGAGTGAAAAGAAAGGGAGACAGTTTAAACCTCTTGAACGTGAACGGGACTGAAAGCCTGCTGTCATTTTAGATTTCTCTTCACTTGTCACATTTTCTCTTCCATTGAAGAGAAGTCTTTTTAATATTCAGAGCACTGCAAGTCTCGCTGCCTCCACTGTATGACTCCGCTGCTACATTTGTTTGGCTTGAAACATCTCACTGTGTCTGCTGCTTTAATTTAGACTACTCTTATTACCTCTAAAACTGCTGCTGTTATACTGTCAGCGCTGCTTGTACAAGGCCAAGGCCCGCGAGCGAAGGTGCAGCCTCTCCAAAATCCAATTTCATCCTTTTGTTCTGTCTGAAGCTGTCCAGCCTCTGTGATAGTTATTCTTCTTATGAATCCTGTCTGTCTGTGCATCCAGGCGTGCAATGAGTTCACCACCCATGTGATGAACCTGCTGAGGGAGCAGTCTCGAACACGACCCATCTCGCCCAAAGAGATCGAGCGCATGGTCAGCATCATCCACCGCAAGTTCAGCTCCATCCAGATGCAGCTGAAACAGAGCACCTGCGAGGCCGTTATGATCCTGCGCTCACGTTTTCTCGATGCCAGGTCTGTGTGTGTGTGTGTGTGTGTGTGTGTCCTTGTTATGGGGAACAGCTAAACCTATCCCTCAGTTCTAATACATTTTCCTCCAAAAGTGGTCCAATTTTTTTTTTTTACATTTTGTTGTCATCCATCATTTAGATCCAATTATGTCTCTCTTTTTAACTCTTTACTTTTGTTATTGTTTTATTTTACCACATTTATTTCAAATAATCTAAACTGTCTTGTTAAAATGATGGAGTTTAATTCATTCTAATAAATCTCTACTCATGTCTCTGTGTTTCTGCCCAGACGAAAGAGGAGGAACTTCAACAAACAAGCGACAGAGATCCTAAACGAGTACTTTTACTCCCATCTCAGTAACCCCTATCCCAGCGAGGAGGCCAAAGAAGAACTGGCCAAGAAATGTGGCATCACAGTGTCACAGGTAACCAGAACGAACAAATGAATCTACATACACTGTGCAAGGAAATGTGTTAGCAAGAATCAATTAAAAAAAATTTGAAATCACTGGGCTTCAGTGGGCTCAAAGCGCTGTCGGCTGGGGATTTCCATTAATAACACTCAGATAAACAGTTGATTTTATCAATCTTAATACAATACTGGGCTGCTGTAAGCTTCAGGGTTCAGAGAACACAGTACCAGACCAATAGCTTGTGCGAGTCAGTTCATTCTAAGTATTAATAACAATTAACAAGATAAGGCCTTAACACAGGCTTATTTATTACTAAGCAAACCTTTATTTTTGACCCATATACAGTTTGTCATTGATTGTATTGCAATATGTTACATTTTACATTTCCAGTTATTCATGGATCCTTATTTTAGTAAGTGTCGGCCTCAGTCTACTGCAGGATTCCTTAACCCTTTAAGTCCTAATGCGTCGTCAACGACACGTGTGGGCTAGCGTACTTTGGAATACCGTAAATATGTCACCGTTTGTGCTATCGGAAAAAATCCAACGGTTTCTTTACAGCCAATATGGTGTCATTACGGTAAATTCATTTGTGACCCCCCAGGAATCCACTGGATGAAATTGCCGTAAAATTACCATAACTCTTATAATAGGCAGTAAATCGTAAATAACTGGCAGATATTGAAAGTTTCTTCTGAAAAAATGGGCACAAGTACTCACAGGAAATTTTCTTACCTTTTAGTAATCAAAATAAGAAAAAAAAGACCAGGTGGACATTTTGAGGCTCAGGTCTTAAAGGGTTAAACTCATGAGTCCACATCAGATTGTTTTCAGAGTTAGAGGTCTTGAACGATTGACAAATAACATTTAATTAACTTTTCATCAACATACATTCAAGTTCAAAACAGTCAAAACACATCGGAGCCTGGTGGGAGAAATGGTATTGTTTGCTTGTAATCCGCTCCATCAGTGTGACCCCTGAACTTGAGTTTACATCACAGACGTCTCAGCATGAGGCTCAGACAAATTCGTCCACGCTTATTTCTGACTCAAACGCATTCTTACGTTTATACTAATTGTAGAAATTGTGCACCGGAGAAAACAAAACACATTCTGTATCTGCGATTTAGGAGCTGAGAGCAAATTCTCTGGTGTAACGTTAATGCGTGAACTCGGCAGCATCAACACACAACACTCTCTTCAATGATAGGGAAATAAGGCACATTAAAGCCACATTCATCTGGGGACAGGATCGCCGTGAATAATCTCCAGCTACACTGTAAATTCAGTGTCACTTAGAATTTATAAATCAACGCGAACATTGTTATTATTTTAAAATAGAAAATGTTAGACTTCATTACATGCTGTGTTCATAACACGAGTGTGAGCAGGTGCCCTGGTCTACTGCATATCTGCAATCATTTTCAATCTCACAGTGTATAAATGTCACTAAGTAAATGACAAGAAAGGGTTTCTGTACAAGAGTTAAAAAAGCTGAGCAGAAATAGTATTTAAGACACAATGCACCCAATTAAACCATGTAGACTACAATTTGAATTGAAAACGGTCCTGTCAACTACAGGAATATCACACAGCTGATCCATGAACCAGTGATCAAAACACAGATCTGCACAGGCAGCGCTATAGGAATGCGGCTGTTACATTTCCAAGTGGTTGGTGTAAAACTGCAATATAAGAATTATAGAAATATTTTCTTGTAGATTTTGATTACTGTAAATGAAATGACATTTTTGCAGGTAGAATTAACCCTTTAAAAACTCCAAGCAGTTTACATTACTCATTACTCTCTATCTTACTCTATCTGCTCTGCGTAAACACAGCCTGCAGTTCAGCCCAGTTCTTCAAAAAAGCCCCTGAATTTTTGTCATGTGACTGTTGGTCATATATGAATCACTAATGGTTTTATGATTGTATTGAGAATCGCAGAATTTTTTGCTTTTTTACCAAATCTGGTTACATTTTGGCAATTTTTTTAACGTGACATGAAAAGGGAATTTTATTTTGAAGAGAAAAACAACAACTTTAAGCTTTGATCCAGTTCAAGTTCCCAACAGACTGGCACGTCACACATTGTTAGTTGAAAGACTGTTTTTACAGTTTGTGGCTCTTATAAATGATGTAACTTTGGTGATTTTTTTATTTTTTTAAGATGACATGCCTTTCGAACCCACTGGCAGGCTTTGTGGTTCAGAGGGTTAAATGTTTTGGGATTGCATTGAACAGGGCCAGATTTGCTTGAATCCATGATCAAAACCCAGATCTACACAGCATACCACAATCGAATAATAATAAGCTATGTCTAGTTACTTGGAAACCACAGTTATTTTTAAAGCAACCACTAGCAGTGCTCAAAGGTGTTGCGTCAACTGGTGCAGGAATCATGATCCATCCTTAATTATTCAGTTTTAATACTGAACACTGCGAGTAAAATGCTGCCAGAGTCGAATTTATTTGTCAACTTTTCACCTTAAATTTTCTGTAACTAAACTTGCTGCTGTCTTGACAGGTATCAAACTGGTTTGGGAACAAGAGAATCCGATACAAGAAAAACATCGGCAAGTTCCAAGAAGAGGCCAACATGTACGCAGCGAGGACTGCAGTCAATGCAACCAGTGTGTCTGCTCACGGCAGCCAGGCCAACTCCCCTTCCACTCCCAACTCAGCAGGTGAGCTCCAGGCTCCGAATAAAACTCTGGTTTGTAATAAAAAAAAAAAAAGCTCTGTAGATAGAAAAATAAAATAAAATCTATTTTTTGTACATCAGAGGAAATATATGCACAAGATGGAGCACAATCATGTTGTCATACTCAAGAATTCAGTCTCTGCTGCTGATTCATTTAGACTAACAGAATGCCCATCTTCTCCTTAAATAACCCAGTAATACGCTTTAGCTGTCTTGCTCTATTTGTTAGATTTCTTCTTCTTCTTCTCTGCCTCTCTCACTCATTTTCTCTCTCTCTCTCTCTCTCTCTGTTATTGACCTCTTGGTCTTGTGGACGTTAATTTTTCCTGCCTCTTGTCCGGTTGACCTCATGTATGCCATTAAGCTGCTCAGAGGGCAAGCGGAGTCTTTTGTCATATAGAGACTTTGCAACTGTATTGGATTAGGACCGGGTGTTGAAATCAAGTTACGCGATGGTCTCTTTACATCTGGGGAGCTGGGGTCCATTAAAGGACGAAGACGATTCTTTGGGTCTTCCTGCAGATCAATTATTACTTCCTTAATGAAACACTAGCAGCATGGACGTTTAACGGTAATATAATCCATAAGGCTCGTTTTAACTGGAGCTTAAACAGTTTTACGATGAGAGTCTGTCTGATTGTCCTTGTTGGTTGATATTTCCTTTGAAATTATGGTCCAGAGATATTTTAATGTTCATCCACTGCTTCTGTCGTGTGTTTGTAGAAAAAGCCTTTTTCATTATGCCTGCCACCCGCTCAAACTAACCCACTTAATGCACTTTTGCTTATGCATGATCATTTTAACTCCTTTTTCTGTCTCTCTCTTCTTTCCCTGTTACTTTCTTCTCTCTCTTTCTTCTTTGCTCTTCTTCTCTGCCTCTGTGTATTCTCAGGTTCTGCTGGCTCTTTTAACATGTCAAACTCCGGAGACTTGTTCATGAGTGTGCAGTCCCTCAATGGGGACTCGTACCAAGGGGGGCAGGTTGGGGCCAACATACAATCCCAGGTAGGCGCCTCTCCAAGCTTAGTGTCCTACATGACCAATTCTTGAGCTCATTTGTGACATTGTTCAGCCACTGACCAGTCTGGGAGTTTAGATGCCCACAACAACTTGACCTACGCAGTGAAACAGAGGTTACACTTAGCCTGAGGCTTTACATTAATGTAGAAACCATTGTCAAGTCGCTGTTGAATAGACGACGGCAGACAGTTTTGGAAACGATGCAGCACTCATCAGCACTCCTGACAAGAGTTCACATAGCCACTGGTGCACTCTAGCTCCCTGACCTTGCCCCAGTGGACAGTTCTGACCAACACAGTGTTACAACTCTCACTATAGATTAAGGAATCACCACCCACGGTGATAATCTCATTTGTTTTTAATGCTTTTGGCATCATTTTCTTATCTCTCCATCGCTTCTTTTCTATTCAGATCAGCTCTCCAAATGCTTTAGGTCACTAATGAATATGCAATAGGAGTGACCCTTGTAGGAGGTAAAGAGGTCTTCGGGGTTTGCCCTTAATTATCAAAACCCATGTTGCTTTAAAAGGGTTTGTCTTCTGATCATGTCAGAATCGCTTCACCTCTTAGAGATGTACAAATACATGAGGGAAAATAAGAAAGTACAACTTTGGCTAAATTGGCCTCTTAAGTAGAGCAGTCGGCCTTGTTGTGAAATCAATATGGAAGGTTTTTGTGCAGAAGCTACAAAAAGCTACAAAGTGGCAGTATTACAATGAAACTTTTATGTTAAAAAATAAAAGACCTCAGAAGCTGCACGTTTTCATTGGCAGCCATGTCAGATGTTTTGCTGTGAAGCTTCATGTGAGCCTTTGCTTCAGTTTCATCCAAACCTGCATGGGTGCATATACAGTAAACAATACTATGCAAATCCATATTGCTACTACTACTATTGCATGATTTTGATCTATTATTTACCCACAACTACAAATGCACTCATAATTAGTTACTTCCTGTAATTTTTCTTGTGTTATTGTCAATTTGCAACGTCTGTTATCAAGCTCATATTAGCAGCCTAATCATTCTGATTCGCTGTTTGTAACCTTTTCCCTGTTTACGGTACCCTTTTACTATCTGACTGACCTTTCCTTGTGCATAGCTGTCTTTGTTATCCAGAGCTTTTGTCTGACCAGGCCTTTTGTCTGTGTCCCCGCTGTTCCAGGTGGATACCCTTCGCCATGTTATCAGCCAGACCGGAGGATACAGTGACAGCCTCGCAGCCAGCCAGATGTACAGTCCACAGGGCATCAACGTAAGACCTGTAAACAATCCCCTTCTGTCCTTCCTAACGCTTCTTTGCTGTTTTGCTTTGCATTGATTCCAGGATGTGTGTGGTGATATCGTCTGAATCTGTTTGCACACTGGGATGCCACTTAGCAGACTTTGCCAGGGTTGGGCTGCTGTCCAGCCTGTTGCCCCCCCCCCGCTCTAGCCGTGCCCTAGGTGGCAGGCAATGAGGCAGCTACCAGGCTGAGTAGCTGGACATGCTCCTAGCCTGTCGGAGGGTATTAGCGTTAGCGAGGCACCTGCAGTCGACAGAAACAAGGACACAGGTGTCATCCTCCCTCCCGACGCTGCTCTCTCATCGGCACCATAGGACAAGTCATACTCACAGTCCCCTCCAAGATCGGCTTCACAGGAAAAGTTCCCAGTTGCTAATTCCTAAAATAACTCCTTAACTAGCCTGTCAAAGGCTGGGCCAGTTGTCGGCCCCCTCGCTGGGCTGGGCTGGGCGGGACAGGCAAGACTGGAGGCAGTGCGTTAGCATGTAGATCCATAGCGACAGGCTGTGCAGGGCTGAACAGAATCAATACGACAGTCACAGGGACAGAAAGAGCGGGGCTTTGGGCTAACAGTCCAAGCACATTGGTCAGATCATTCATCCACAGGAACAGCAGCACTGACAGCCAAGCCTGCAACACCCCTCGTGCTAAAATAAGAACATGAATGCATCCAGCTTGTTACGGTATGCAACAGGAGGTGGATGTTTATTACACTGTGCTGTGATGAAAGCTGAGAAAAACGTTGAAGTTTGGGTATAGCAATGAACTAAATGTATTGAATTACTTAATATTCGAGTCATACATGCCTCTGTTGCACAGCCTACATATGCATAGCTGCATATACGTACGCCTATTATGGACAGTCATGAATGTTAAGTGGCTCTGATCTGCTATACTGTCCAATTACTGCACATTATCCTGTCTAGATGCACTAAATGTTCCTTGCGGTGCATGTTGTCTGACACACATTTTCCTCCTATTGTGCATTTAGTGTAAGACTGAGATTAAAATAATGAAGGCGAAACTTAAATTAGAACTTGAATTACTGATATTATGAATCTCTAGCCCCAGTTTGTTCAGCTGATTTTCCAAAGATCGACAACATTGTTTGAAAAACTTCACACATTATTACACAGAAATAATGTTAAATCACATTTTGCTTGGTTTTTCACAAGAAGAGTGAGGGCAAAATGTAATTTCCAAGTGCTTTAATTAGGAAATAAAAGTTAAAATATTCTGTATTTGTCCCACAACATTTTTTTTCGGTTGTGCTGCAAACATAATATATCCCTTGTGATGATTAGACAAGGATTTTAGAAACATCCACCTATTGTCAATTGACCTTCTAAGTTCTTCAAAGATTTACTGATGTTTATTCAGACATAAAATCCTATGATTCAAAATCAATATACATAGTGGTAAAACTGTGAGTAGTAATAATCTGTTATTTTTTAATAATAAATTGTCTGAATTTGTATAATTTAACTCAGAATAGCTACAACAACCAGGAACACACAGCCACAGCCAGAGTTTAGGTCTTTATTCAGTCATAATGTCAAGACACAAAAAATATCTGAAACAAACCATGCAGAATTTAAATATCAGGCAGTGATGCATTCAAAACTACTTCTAAGGCTAATTGTGGCTGAAATAGATTACGAGCATCCAGCCCTAACAGAACAGCAGCTATACTGGATATCAGTAATGACTTATTGTGCTTTTCCAGTGCCGAGCTTGTGAATGAGGTCTCGTATTTATTTAACCCGATGATATTTTTTTTCCTGCGAAGATTTGCGGACTGAACTCTCGTGCTTCACCTCTCCTTCTTTATCCTTGAACAGCAATTACACCCCTCAAATTGCTAGTGGGTGTCGCCTCTCTCAGAGACTGGACATTTTTTTTCCTCCTCATTTTCTTTTTTCCCCCTCTTGCTTCTGAATAAGATGACAGTCGGTCTTTACACAAAATAACAGGGTTTGGAAATAAGAGGCTGCCAAAGCACATTCCCAGCGCTCACTAATAGCGTGGAAATTGCAATTAATGTCCTTAATGGTCTTTAGTCAACCTTTTATCATGATTTGAGAGGGCTTCCATTTTAAAGAGCTATTTTTTTGTTGTGATAATTTATTCTTTTATCAACCATCTTCAGGGGTATATTCTGAGATATATGAAAGGTCCGTGTACTTCTCGTCTCTTCTGTTTATCTCACATTATGTCGGGCGTTTGGAGGGAAAATGAGAAAAGTGGCACCAGAATATTTTTTAAATGAAGAGTCTGATGGAAGACAGTTCTTAATACTGTCTGTTGGTATTTTTGAAGTTTAGAATGGACCTTTTTTATTCATAGGATCCAAATAAACCTACACAAAACACTTTCTTTCTGACTTTCTCTTGTTAAATTCAGAATATTTTTATAAACCAACGCATGCAGCAACACCATGACCACAGTCATATAGTGTATATCTTTTTATTAATTGTAATTATTAATAATAAGAATAAGAATAATTTTACCTTTATTAATCCCATTGCATTTTACCCATCCGACTATACATAGCAGGAGCAGTGGGCTGCCGCGGTGCAGCGCCCGGGGAGCAGTCAGGGGCTAAGGGCCTTGCTCAAGGGCCTAACAGTGGCCGCAGTGGGGTTCGATCCCCTGACCTTCTGATCAGTTGTCAGGGGCTTAACCTGTTGCGCCACCACTGCCCCCCAAGTGGTTAGGGTTAGGGTTAGTGTTAATATATATAGGTGAAAATCCATACTACAACAAATGCACGGAAACTGTAAATAATATGTAGTGTGGGTTATAATTCACTCAGAAAGAAATAAAGAGGGCATTTGTTAGGGGATCTTTTTTGTTGCAGGAAATTAATACATTTATTATGGTGTTTGTGGGACTGACTCAAAATAACCTACACTGTTCATGTTTATCATAATGAGCGGATGTGATGTGATTTTTAAAGCAAAACTTATATAAATGGATTGATACCACCTTCATATCTGTTCCTTTGGTGTAGCACAAACACTGTACATGGTGAGAAACAGCTAGCCCCGGCTCTGTCAGGCATCTCCAAATCTCGCTAATTAACACGTTATTCATTTGATCTGTGCCAAAACTAAAGTGTGAAAGTTGCAGCTGTGCGAGGGTTGTGAGCACGGCACAGTGACGTCCTCTGATTCCTGCTGTCTTGGCGAAATTCTAATTTTAAACAAGGATAATGGTAACGTGTTAAATACATGTTAAAATCTAATTTTTCTCAAATTCAAGCTGAACATCTCCAGCTTAATATTTACCATCGAGTCACGAGAGTGATATCAAACTCAAGCTTATTTCCCAAAATGTCAAACTATTTCTTTAATAAAAAAAATTGTCATCTTCTATAAATAAACATATAATGTGCTTTACATTATATTTTACATAACAAAACATTTAAAACCCAGTATTATTTCTAAAACAGACACTGAAGATTTTAACAAACATAATTCACACAGGAGCAAATAGCAGTTAATATCGATTATTTTCAGTTGGATTACACATTTAGGGGCAGTGGTGGCCTAGTGGTTTGTGAAGCGTGCTTGTAACCGGTGGGTTCGAGTCCCCGGACTGGCAAGAGGTTGAGGTGGGGAAGTGAGAGCGACCGCCTGTCCCTGTCACCACCTCTGTGGGCCTTTGAGCAAGGCCCTTAACCCCTGACTGCTCCCTGGGCGCTACACCGCGGCAGCCCACTGCTCCTAGTATGTATAGTTAAGGTTAACTTTGAATAGGATGGGTCAAAATGCAGAGAAGGAATTTCCCCAAGGGGATCAATAAAGGTTAGACTGATTATGATTACATTTGGTGCAGCTTTTGTGTGTTTAAAGCACAAACAGGTATATGTGAGACTCAAAATATAGTATATTAATACAAATGTGTCATCCAGCATAAGAGTGTGGCTCATTAAAGTTTTTTTCTACAACACTGAAGTGCCACGACCCATTTTGTACCATGCAGTCCACCGTGTTTCCCATAAAACTGACTTTCTCTTGTCGTATCTTCGCAGACAAACGGTGGCTGGCAAGATGCTCCGACTCCTTCGTCAGTGACATCGCCCACAGAAGGACCCGGAAGCGTCCATTCAGATACTTCCAACTGAATATATCCATCTCTCCACCTCATCCACAAAAAAAAAAAAGAACATGGACTGACGTTGCTATTCACAGTATTAAACAAAGGAATTCACTGTCCCACAGTTTTGGCGAGGTACTGTGAAATCCTAAACCAGAAAAGTTGAAAAAAAATATTTCCTCTGCTTATACCCTTGGACTTTTGGGATACAAACAAGAAGTTTCACAATAAAAATCCAAACAATACTGCAATCAAAGGAGACGTTTGTACAGATTTCACATTATAATCAGAGGGCTGGGGTTACTTATTCACTCGTAATGTTTTCACTCATTATGATGAAATGATAAGATAACGTAAATAAATAAAAAATCATTGGTTTTAACTGAAAATACTCCATTCTACCTCTCAGCCACTAAAAAAAAAAAGAAAAAAACATAGAAAAAAATGTCAGTGACCATTATTTGTTTTGTAAAAATGAAACTTTTGTCTTTGCAAGCAAGAGGCACATCTTCTTACTTACATTTTGTTGTCTCTCACCTATTCTATGGTACGCCATTTAGACTTAAATATTGCTCAGTTGTTTACAATGTGTGCTTGATAAAAGTATGTTCATCTTCCCCTCTGTCTCCGACGAGTCCAAACCGAGTTCTGTCAGGAGATCTTACCTCTAAGGTAACCCTGTGAAGTATGTTATCTGTAAAACAATAAATAAATACTTGTCATCAAATCAGACAAGCTTGACATCATTCATTAAGATGCAAGATATATTAAATTATTTTACACAGTGTTGGTTTTGGTTCTGCAGCATATTGGTAGAGTGACAGTTACAGAAATGCCTGATTTACTGACGCAATAAGGAGAACGGGAATTGTGTCTTTTCTTTTTTTTTTCTGTTGATCTTTGCTGGACGAGGAGATAAAACTGTTAACTCGAATCCTTCATGATGTTTCTATTGATTTCCACCATCTCTGCAGAAGAAGGGTTTTTTTTTTAACAATGCCAAAATGCTGATGTAACCAAAAGAAAAACCAAGAAAAGTCTGTTTTTAATATATTACTTCATCACATGTTTGCCGCACTGTTTCTTTTTTTCTTCTATACTCGGCCTTTTGTTTCTTAGCTGTGGTGCTACAATCAAAGTGAATAACTCTGCCCCGTTGAGAGAGAAGCACGAAAAGAAATATCGGACGTCTGTAACTGAGTTTGTTTTTCAATACATGAAGCCACAATCCACTTAAACAGGGAAGTCATTATGTTAATAGAGTTTTACACGGTGGATCCTCGCTCCTGGATCTACAGCGCAGGTCCAGAGAGGCTTGATCATCGTCATGACAGAAGCATGTGGATGTACCTGAACTGCTGCTCAGCCGAGGACAATTTGAAGTGAAGATAATGTTACATTCCACATTTTTTTTGCTGAGATGTGTCCTCTTTAGGGCGTTTATTTACATAGAAATCAATATATTATTCTGCTGGTACTGCTTTAGTGACCCTAGGATTGACACCAAAACAAATATAGACATTGGAATTCATGCTTGTCTCAGTACTATCAGCCTGATTTTTTTTTTCACTATACGACATATGAAGAATTGTTAACCATGAAGTATTATAGGAGGGACAAATCATTATGTTGAATAATGTGTTTTTTCGAGCAGTCTAACCTTGTTTATAGACACTTTTTATGTTGTGTGGCCTATTTGTTTTTTGTATTGTTCTTTTTTTTTAATGGTATGCTTAATGTAGGCTATTACTTTGTTTTGTTTTTTTCCTCTTCTCGTGAAATAGCTCATGAACTTTCAACATGTGTTTATGTGCACCATTGTGCTTGACTTGCTTTGTTGGAGAAAAAAAAAGGGGTTTTCAACACATTAAAATGATATGTAATACAGCGCCATCACACATCATGCATTTTTTTATTGTGCAGTTTACGAGGGTGCAAAAGAGTCGGCGTTTTGCTCGACCACGATGGTAATCGCAGTCTCTGCTGCGATAACTGAAAGTCAACCAAGGTTAGTGAGCCTGCAGACATCCCCCTTTTAATGGAGCCGCATCCCCTCGCCGTCCATGATGGCTCCCGTCCAAACATATTGATGTGCATGCACTCAGAAAAACAAACCAAAATCATGCATTTAGTGTAGATGAAGTAAACTGAGTGTTAAAATTTAAATTTTGCATTGATATGCCTCTAAAATCTGACCAACACCTCTTATCTGTCACAGTTTTTTTTACATTTCTACATATTTTCCAGGTGTGATCATCGTTATACAGCATGTCTAGTCTCTTTAATATCAGTTTATGTCAATATTTATGTCACTGTCAACAATTTATTTATTTTTTTACGAAAAACCAAAACAAAGAAGTTTCTATTATGTACTTATGGACTTTCTTAGCCTGTTTCTGGTGCAAAGCTTTATGTCCTTTGTTTCCTTCTAAGAAAAATAGTCTTTAAAAATGAGGAAATAATAATAATCTAATAATCTAACCTTTATTGATCCCCTTGAGGAAATTCTTCTCTGCATTGACCCATCCTATTCAAAGTTAACCTTAACTATACATACTAGGAGCAGTGGGCTGCCACAGTGCAACACCCAGGGAGCAGTCAGGGATTAAGGGCCTTGCTCAAGGGCCCACAGTGGTGGTGACTGGAACAAGCGGTCGCTCTCACTTTCCCACCTCAACCTCTTGCCAGTCCGGGGACTGGAACCGGCGAACCACCGGCTATAAATTCGCTTCACAAACCACTAGGCCACCACTGCCCAATGTTGTAAAATCTAACAAAAAAGATTTACTCTAGGTTTTAGAAAATATTACTCACATCCATGTATGTAGGACATTTGCTACACACTTCTTTTCCTCTGCAGCTTTATACACATTTGGTGCTTTAGTGAGTATTTCTGGATGCAGCAGCAGCAGCAAACACACTCGTGCTGCTTATTCATAGTAATGAAAAAGAAGCATGTAACCCAGTGTAACAGCGCAGCTCGTGGTGTTTCTTCTTAGTAGTTTCATACAACAATGGAGCCCATGGAGGACTAATACAGTATATCATCCATGATGGCTCCTATCCAACATGTTAGCGTACACGCACTCAGAAAAACACACTAATGTACTGTAGATGAAGTAGAAAGAGAGAAAGAAACCTGAATTTGGGAACAATGTGCTTCCTTTATAGCACCAGTATCTACTCCGGTTCCTGTAATCCAATCAACACCTCTTGTCTGGCACTGTTTTTTGTTTTTTTTTACATTGTGAATATTTTCCAGGTGTTATCATAGTTATACAGCATTTTCAGCCTCTTTTAAGATCAGTTAATATTTATGTCGCTGCAAGCAAATCTTATGATTTACATCTCTTTTTTGTACTCATGGACTTTCTTAGGCTGTCTATTTTGTTTCCCACTAAGGTAAATAGTCTTGAAAAATGAGTTAGGAAAATGTAGTCGAATTTACCAAAAAGATTCGCTGGGCACTGCAGGTTTTTAGTAAATATTACTCACACCCATGTATGTAGGGCATTTGCTGCACGTTTCTTTTCTTCTGCAGCTTTATACACACTAGTGAGTATTTTTGGATGCAGCAGCAGCAAACACACTGGTGCTGTTTATTCATAGTAATGAAAAAAACATGTAACCCAGTGTAACAGCGCAGCTCATGGTGTTTTTTTCAGTAGTTTCATACAACAATGGAGCCCACAGAGGACTAACTTACAGTATATCCGGCTCTGAATAATAAATATTCAGTATATTCAGGTCATGTTACTATTTGCTTTCTGCCAACATACATATCAAAATCTGATAGAAAAAGGAGAATAATGGTGAGCTTCTTCAAATGCTACAAACAACACCGCTGACATTATCCGGCCGGACAGTTGCATGTCTGACAGAATTACTTTCACAGCAAGTGAATATTCAAAATTGGCCAAACAACAAGGGGCGAGGGTAGAAGGGAGCAGTTGGCGGTAAAGTCTGCAGACGGTCACAGGGCTTGACTGCTGAGCGAGTGTGAAATGCCAAAGCCAGACTGCTCCCCTGCACCCCGAGGGCAGCGAAGGAGGCCGGCCCTGCTCTCACCAACGGAGAGGGCATCAAAAACAATCTGACAAGACCTCATCCAGAAGCATCTCCTGGCTTGTGCAGCTTCGCCACAGTAGATGCTCATGAGCTTGATTATTCCAGCATCACGCCTACAGCGTTTTCAAGTGAAATACAAAAAAACAAAAACACATCCAGTGAAGTAACTTGTGCAGACAGTGAGTGTTTTATCTAAATTGTGAGGGATTTTGTCATGCAGCGTAGTTTTAACACCTCCTCGTTCCTCCGAGGTGGTGACACTGTGCGGGCTGATTGAAATCTAATGTTGCTGTTGACATCTGCCTCCCCAGCTGTCATTGTTGCGCTGTTTAAATTACAGCTGCTGTGGAAGAGCATGGGTGGGTGGCCCAGACACCTTGTCTCCGCTTCTCAACGGAGCCCAGCAGACTGCTCTAATGTGCAGTGACACAACAGCACAGACCCTGCTGCTGCTGCTGCTGCTGGACACACTGACCACACAGATCACTGCCTGGTTGATCCTAAATTCACTTATTCATGCAGATTATATTGTGAAGAACAGACTGGGTGTGGCTCCTCAACCTCTTACATTACAAACCTGCATTCCTTTTTCTTATCTTGTCTTGGATAATAACATGAAACAGTGCTTTTACAAATGCTCAAGAGGATGAAAGAATGAAAAAATATGTAAATCTTCAATTACATTAGAAACTAAATAATTTGATTAGTGTACAAAAGCGCCAGAGGTGTCTGTCTCTGTCCACTAGATGGCAACATGAACACATGGTTTAAAAACTTTCATATTACCCACAGTATGAGATGATAGAGGTGGTGTTAAAACCTAAGTGGAAGGTGTTCATCTCAGTAGTGCCTGAATTTGTGTTTGAAGTAAGTTAACTGGCACAGAAACTGGCCTTTCACTTATTTTGTTCCCCCTGCATAGCACTCTAAGCTTTTATTATGTCCCCATGGTTAATGATCAAATCTTCTTCTTGCCTTTCTGTTGCTGATCTTTCTCTTACGTTCTCCTTCTGCGTGTGTTTATGATGTCAAAAGTCCTCATCCTTAAGTGTTAGTGCATGTTTTAAGAATTCCCTGTTTTAAAAAAAAACAATTGTGAATTTTAAATAATGTTGGGTAAAAATCTGGTACACTATAAAAAGTATGTTTGAGCAGTAGGTGAAGTAAAGTACTATTTCAAAAGAATCTCTTTTATCTTACTGCTTTAGTGACGGCAGGTTTTCTAATTTTGGTGAAAAAATGAAAATTAGGTTTACTACACCTCTACACTGTAAAAAAAAAGAAAAAAGAAAAAAAAAGAAAAAAGGTTTTAACTGAAATTATTTTACAGATTTTACTTGTTTTGTTAAATCACAGATAAACAAAAAACAAGCCAAAACTGTAAATAATGTCCACATCAAAAATGCATATTTTTATAAATGGTAATTCACTTTTTAAAAACAGCATAAAATATCATTATTTTTTAGATATTTGCCATAAATT
>OMNN01024446.1:0-14503 GCA_900302755.1 Chromis chromis
GTGGACAACAAACCGGTCCAGGGTTCCCCTGGTTTGTTGTCCCTCACGTTTTTAATGTGTACATCACTGGATGCTGTTTTACATCAAACAGTTCACCATGGGCGCCGGCAGACAGTGCAGTGCGCCTTATAGATATTATCGTGCACTTTTTCCAGCCACATGTTTTCTGTTTCCCATTCGGGTCTGTATTTTTACCGTCGGCAGTGTCCGAGACCCGGAAACCTGTGGTGTCCGTCACCCACGCTGCTTTGTTGTTGTCTCTTGTCTGCCGCCGGTATCGGCTTTGCAAGCAACAGGACCTCGACCAATGAGATGAGCCGATTCTGTATTGTCATACTTGTGTTTGAGTGTGCTGTCAGCTGATTGGTCACAGAGCAGGAGAGGGCTGCCAACAATATTACCGTAAATATTCACATAAAGCAGCCTGTTATTCATTGATTCCATTGACATTTT
Source organism: Chromis chromis (assembly GCA_900302755.1). Lineage (NCBI taxonomy): Eukaryota > Metazoa > Chordata > Actinopteri > Pomacentridae > Chromis > Chromis chromis. The sequence continues at coordinate 454 of OMNN01024446.1, forward strand.
ACAGACTATTTTTGATTCACACGGAAATACGGGACAAAGTGCGTCCCGTTTCAGCTCAATACGGGACACGTATTATAGTTGGTAAATACGGGACGATTCCGTTTTTCAAGGGACGGTTGGCAACCCTAGCCACTTCAGACCTGAGACTAAATCCCCTCGGTCCCGCCCCTGCAATCAGTGCAGAAGCCAGGTAAGCGCAAAGGTGCGTTCTGAGAAACAGGTAGGAGAGGGCACACGCTCTCCACACTGCCACACTATATTGTGGGCTCTACAAGCAGAATGAAGGAATGTATTTGAGGCTCAGGATTCTGCTGAAGTGTCCCACGCCACGGCCCACTGTGGGAATGGGGCCAGAAATAAAAACAGACTTTCCACAATTACTTAAAACATTTAAAAGGTCATTGAAGTCCTTCTTGGTCAGCTTGGACTGCTGACGAGCTGTGTCATTAGAACCCACATGGACTATCACTCGGTGGACGGAGGGTGGAAGTGAGCGCAGTAGCCCCGGGAGTTTATCCTGTATGGACCGTGGCTCTGGGAAGGCAGTGTGTGGCTGCATTGAAGAAGAAGATGTTTCTGGTGATGGAGTCAAATCAATCAATCAATCAAATTTTATTTATGTAGCCCTTTACAATAACTGAGTGGTACCCAAAGTGCTTTACAACAGAGCCATAAAAACAATACATTAAGAAACAAATACAAAAATAATACATAAAAACAATACATAAAACACAGGAGTTGACTGTGGAAGGTGTGACAGTGCTGCAGGTTGCTAAAAGCCTTCATAAATTAGAGCAGACTAAATAAATACACTGCCCTAGACAGAATTAAAAGCCAATCTAAAAAAAGTGGGTTTTCAGCTTTGAAATAAAAAGGCCGAGATCAGTCGTGGTGCGAATGTCGGGGGGCAGTTTGTTCCACAGTCTGGGAGCAGCAACAGCAAAAGAGCAATCTCCCCACTGCTTATACCTCGACCTTGGAAGTTCTAAAAGAAGCTGACCCGAAGAACGTAGGGTCCTGCCATGGTCACGTATGGTTAAAACCTCAGACAAGTAAGAGGGACCCAGGCCATTGATGGCGTTAAAAACAAACAGAAGTTTAAAATCAATACGAAAATGAACTGGAAGCCAGTGGAGAGACGACAGCACAGGGGTGATGTGTTCACGTCTGGACGTGCTTGTTAAAAATCGGGCAGCAGTGTTCTGTACAAGCTGGAGACGTGAAATTGAAGACTTGCTGAGGCCAACATAAAGGGCATTACAGTAGTCCAGTCTGGAGCTAATAAAAGCATGTATTGCCTTCTCAAGATCCTGTCGATTGAGGAATGGCTTCACTTGGGCCAGGAGACGGAGCTGAAAAAAGCTGGCTTTGACAACAGAACTAATCTGTTTGTCAAATTTAAGCCCATTGTCAAATGTTACCCCAAGGTTTTTTATAAGTGGTTTAAAATAGGGGACAGAGCACCAGAGTGTGTTTTAAAAACATTTGACATGGGTGACGTGCCAGACTGTCCCTTACCCAGCCCAGGGATACATGCAGACGGGTGTGATCATTTAACCAGGGATCTCCAACTATTAACGAGGTTGGAGAGAAGAGGGGACAAGGAGATGATGGTGGCTGAGGATTAGGAGATGACCGGGAAGGATGGTGTTGTGGTGAGACTGTGGCGGAGATGGGGAGGAGCAGGGAAGACTTTTCGAGCGTCACATCACGGCATCTTTCAGGAGTTTACGGAGAGAGGAAGAGGTGTTTGTACAAGATGAGGGCTGTTGATTTTGCTTTCCAGTGGAGTGGGAAGCCACCCCCGCGCTGTTATCCACCACAGACGAAGACGACGCAGCTGCCGGGGCCGTAGTCGGAGGGAGATCCAGATGAGGAGCAGCCAGAGACCACAGCGGCAGGAGCATCACCCGGGTAGACCGGAGCATCAGCCGGGTGGACCAGAGCATCGGCCGGGTAGACCGGAGCATCGGACCACCATCTCCGACCAAGTCGGCTGATGGCAGGGGGGTCGAGCAGGAGGAAGGCCTTGGACAAGTGGCGGAATTCCCCACAACTGTGTCCTGAATGGTAGCATTGAGTGAGGCAATACGTTTGGACTGCCCCGTGGCTGCCTCCATGAAACTGCACAAAAGGGAGTCTTTCTTTTCCAGTTCTTTGGAGAGCCATTGTATGTCCTCCTTGAGGTCAGTGATCTATTTATTGCCTTTTGAAGTAAAATATAGTCCTCAGAGTTTAAAAAAATAAAAATAAAAGGCATGGTTTGTGCTACTGTTGATACTGCCCAGAGAAGGCCTTCAACCTGTTCTCTGTCCTTCAAAAGGTTCTTACTTAAAATTCGGATGTACCTTCTACCTTGGTAGCAAAAAATGTCTCTTAAAACTGGTTAAAAACTCAGCTTTTTCTGGAAAACATCCACCAGTCACACACACAAGGCTGTCACCACACTGACGCATGTGCAATGTTTTTTGTTTATATATACATATATATATATATATATATATAAACAAGTCCAAAATAATTGTGATTTATTTGCTGTTACATTATTAGTAGTGTCGTTGTGGCTTGTAGTTGCTGAAGTTACCTCAGAGTCAGAGGAGATCTGGGTGGGTGGAGTCGGGCCTTCAGGGGCATCAGGAGGGGCATCCTGGTCAGGGGCGGACTGAATGGCTCAGACCTGGGTGCGTCAGCTGGATCACCTGACCAGGCTGCTGCCACTGTGCTGGCGGAGGGGGTTCTGGTTCGAAGACAGTGGGGTCCCCGGCATCATCCACGAACCCCTTGTCTGCCTCCACCACTGCCTGGATGGCAGCAGCCTCGTCCGGACTGTCAGGTTCCAGGCTGACACTCTCAAGCATCCGGCCTGTCTGCTGGTACAGGTACTCCACCCCGATGAGCTCACCTGAGACAGAAGGAGAGGACCTGCCTCAAACTAATAATGCATTGGTTTTATATCGTGCTTTTCTGTCTTTTGGACACTCAAAGACGCTTTACATTGCATTATTCATTCACTCCATACTCGATGGTGGTAAACTACGTATGTAGCCACAGCTGCCCTGGGGTAGACTGATGGAAGCCAGGCTGCTAATCTGCACCATCGGCCCCTCTGACCACCACCAACCATCACTCTCACACTGCATTCACCCCCACGTGAGCTAGTTAGAACTCACTGTTCTAACTAGCTCATGTAATGAAGAGTGTTTTCACATCACCTACCTGTGTGCGCAGCAGACCTGGTGAAGTCCTGAACCATGTGAAGGCCAAGCACCCTTTGGCTCTTCTGGTTAAGGACATGTTTAACGTGGCCACTGTAAGAGCACAGAGGTAGCTAAGAGGACAAGACGGGCTGGACAGCAGTTTTCCTTCAAAAAGTAAAATCGTCATCTAAAAACTGCATTTTGTGTTTTCTTGTGTTACCTTTGTCTTATTTTAAAATGAGTTTGAGGATCTGAAACATGTGTGACAAATATACAAAAATAGAACATATCTGTAGGGGGGGGGGCAAATAGTTTTTCACAGCACTGTACATGGTTTTGTGACCAAAGTTTACATACACTTGTAAACTGTTTCATTCCTGTTATAATCCATTAGTTCAGACATGCTTTTGTTTAAGTTTTAGTGTCAAATTATATTCTTTTCCTGTTTTAAGTGGATTTTTTTTCTGACTACAGTTCACATCTATGCTCTGAGTTTTGATTCTTGTGTTAACTGTGAAGCACTTTGGAATGTCAGCTCTTGACAGGTGCTATATAAAATAGGCAAACATACCATCCACTTACTGCAAGAAATAGGAAAGATTACTCCATAGACTTAGAAATAACATATGCATTAGGGCATCCTTTAAGATATTTCAAAATGTGCTGCATGTGTGCAAATTCTGGTGTCAGTATTCCATTATAACAGCTGTGACTTAGTGTTAAACCTTTGACCTTTTAGCCTGATTTTTCCTGCAGGGTACCAAGTCTGAGGTTACAGCTTCACAGTTCTCTTTCAACTTCTTTTGAGTGGAGAAGATGTGTAACAGGATGTTCCTGACATGGCGCTGGCACTGAGAGGTAAGCATGTTTAGAGCTTAAAGCAAACAAGCAGTGCTGCTGAAGCAAGATTCTCCTCCAAGAAGAACACAGAAGCTCTCCATCTTTTGGCATGTCACGCATAAAAACTGCTTGTTATTCAACATAGCAGACTGTCGACTGTCCATGTCTGGTATTTTTCACATTTAAAAAGTCTCTGTTCAATATCATTTTTTGGACATATGCAAAAATGTTTGCCATATGAAGAAGAGTCTGTAAAATTCCTCCGTGCAGTATCAGTATTTTCCTACCTATAGAATAATCTTGTGCAATCTATGCCTAAATTGGAAAAAATCTGTGCATTATCAAAAGTACTAATATATATTGTCCTGTTTTTTGTTGTTTGTTTTTATTGTTATTATCAACTGATGTCCCTAATTTTTTTTGCACTATCCCCTTTCCTGCTGTATCACTGCACATTTCTAGACTGTGGGACTGATAAAGGCTTATTTTATCTTAATTTACTGTTACTCAACAGTAAAACTTAGAGTCTAAGGGGCTTGGACACACCAGAATTTAAAACTGCATGATTCCCTGGTGAAGTCATATAGAGTGGTTCAGATTTTACATGTGATAGCTGGACAGACCAACGTTAAGAAAGCTGAGCTTAGCTGTGTTGGACATTTAGCTCCACAGTGACAGTACTGGTCCTGCAAGGAGTCACTGTCACCGAGTTTCCAGCACCCACCTATTTTGCAAGCGTTTTATTTATTTTTTTGTTTTGTTTTTTTGCTTCTGCTTAAGGCTAAAATTCATTGTCAGTATAGTAGCCTAATCAGCATTTTTATAGATTTTAGCTCTTTGAAGCAGGTCTAATGCTGGTCATGTAAATACAGCTTCTAGTTGTGAGCCTCACAGCCAGACTAAATGTAATTTTGCTCACTGTCATTTGATATGAGGCTAGACTAACCTGTTGGCAGGATTCTGGACAAGAAATTATAGTTGATCCCTATACAGAAGAAAGTACATGGCAGCTTCAGTTTGGCCACAGAATCTCTTTTGTCTAGGTATATACATGTGTGTTCTCTATACCATAATGTATGCTGCACATAACTTAAACATAACTGATTTTCAAAATCAAGTTTTAACTTGTTTGCATGTCCATACTGTATTTTTATACGCTAGAAGACACTTAATGAGTGCAATAAGCACTAAACACCATAACTAAGTATTTCTGTCCCATCTACTTGCAGTGGTGAGACTTTCTGTATAGTTTTACAGTGTTTGAGCAAACTCATAAGTGAGCCGAGCTGTGGGTGCACAGAGAGGCAGGTGTTGCATACATTTGTGTTTTCTAGAGAAGGCAACAGTGTAGACTTGTATCGTAGCCACTTCAAGGCAAGAAGGGCTTCTTTTTCATGGAAAAACCTCCAAAACAAGCAACTTTGGTACACAGACACAAGTTTTAGGGGTTTAATTAACGACTGGAGAGGGACTTTCAACTAGATAAGGTAATAATACACAACCTGAGTTGCTCCAGTTTCCTTACAAAAATGAAATTAATTAAATTTCCAAAAGCAATTTACATAGTAACCCACTTTACTTGCAGACTCCTACAACCATGAATTGTGATATGAATATGAATATATATGTTGATAAATTTGAATCTTGTTTTATTTAGGAAGATTCTCTCCAAAAGAAGATTGTTGTTTAAAGCTGCAAATCAAAGTAATGGCATTTTGGTGTACAGGTAATGATGTCTTATTTCCCATCAAAAGAATTCCTGACATCTGAGGAGATGCCACATCATGGTGGATGACGCTCTGGCTATAAGTTTAGCTGCCCTTTGATCAGGACATTACTTCTACCCAATTGTCTCATTTTTGAACAAGCTTCAGTGGATATAGAAAGATGCATCCTGCTAGGGAGTGAAGACTAGAGAGCACATGACCTACAGAGGTTTCATTATATCAGTGTGCAGTGGTGATGCTAACTTTATAATAATAATGAGGCAGATCAAAGTGAAGTTGGACATGGAGTGCATATGATTGTATGTCCTTGTCCTTCAGGAATTACATTCCCTCAAGAAGCCAGAACCGAATTGTTAATAATAATAAAAACTTTACCTTTATTGATCCCCTTGGGTTCCTTCCTTCTCTGCATTCATCCTATTCAAAGTTAACCTTAACTATACATACTAGGAGCAGTGGGCTGCTGTGGTGGAGCAGTCAGGGGTTAAGGGCCTTGCTCAAGGGCCCACAGTGGTGGTGACTGGGATAGGCTACGCTCTCACTTTCCCACCTCAACCTCTTGCCAATCCGGGGACTCGAACCGGCGACCCACTGGTTATAAGTTTGCTTCACAAACCACTACTGCCCCATGTTTGCAAGTCAAGAGGTGAAAATTGGTGTCATGCTAGAACTGCATCACATTAAAGAGTGCGTTTATTATTAATTGCTCCTCAGGTTGCAGGACATAGTTTAAGCCTTTCAAATGTGAAGGTTCCTGTACCAGGACCATACCGTATGTATACAAAGCACAAAGCTTTTTTGAAGCTTGTGCTTTATTAACATATAGTTGTGGCATATTCATTGAGGCTGCCTGGTACTACTAGAATTAAATTGTGCTTCATTTCTTTTGCCTCTTATTTGATAGACCAGGTTCAATAGCATCAGTTCAACAATGTTTGCTGAGATTGAGTCAAGCCTCTTTCCAAAGCCGTGTGAGTCCTGTAGCGTACATTCCTAGATCTCCAAGTACACCAAATGTAATCTCTCCAGCTCCAAACCGGTCTTGGGTTCCCTCTCCTCTGTCCTCGAGGCCTTGGAACAGCCGTTTCTGCACACAGCGACAGAGGCGACAGCCGGGTCAACCACTTTTAGCGGCCTCCATCACTTCCAACTCCTGACAGCCCTCCACCACATCAGACCTCTACAAGAAGCTACAATAATGGCCTGAACTGTGGCTCATCTGCAGAGTACTCAGAGGACAAAAGGCATTCCCATCAGCTGCTCCAACAACAAAAGAAAGTGGTTTCTGCTGTATTCAGCGTCTACTCCAGCCACAACAAACTCTGAGCCTCCAGCACCCTCCCCTGAGTGATAGGGTCTCCACGTCCAGTGTACCTATGACATCACATTGCCACTGCCTCCTTCAGAGCCACAGCCAGCATCACCTCCCCTCTATTGGGGGCCAGGCTGTTGTACTAATGGACTAATGCAGCCAACCAGCTCATTCCCGGTCAAAAGACCTCCCTCCCACAGAATTTGTGCTAGCTTATTCCATTCTATCCTGACTGAAGGCCAGAATTAGGCAACTACCTCTGAATTGTTGTAGACAAGGCTTTTGCTTTGTAGGGACAGGCTTCTACAATTATCACATTCTTTTTGCTATACAGGCTACAGGGCATCTACAACAGTTCAACCAGGGGACTTACTGGGGCATTTATCATCCCTCCTTTATCCCTATCATCCTTTCCTCATCATCCCTCCTTCATCCCCATCATCTCTTTCTCATCTCTCCTTCTTTCCCATCATCCCCTCTTCATCATCCCTTTGTCATACCCAATCATCTTTTCTTCATTCCTGATCATGTCCTGTTACCCATTATCATCTCTTCATTCCTCCTCCATCCCCGTCATTACTTCTCTACATCCCTCCTCCTCAAGCCCTGCTCAGTCATCATCCCTTACCCCATGTCTCCTTCATCCTTTCCTCCTCCCTCCCTTATGCCTCCTTCATCCTTCCAGCAGCAAAGGGTTTCAGCTCTCTCGACCTTCAGTCCACTTCCTCCTCATCTGCACCACATGAGCTGTACCCTATCAAAATAGCTGAAACTCTTTGGGAACCCAAACACAAAGTCCATTCAGGAGCAGCACCAACAGCATCTGGTATCTCAGGCCAGACAATTCAAGCTCTTGGCCACTCATCTGACATATTGTCCTTACACCCGCAACAATGTCAACAACCTCCGCCAAGCCAACACTCAGCTCCATATTCACAAACTTTAGGGGGCCATCGCAGGTTCAGGTGAATTCAATTGCCACCAACATCATGGCATCCTAGATCAGCCAACCAGACAATCACACATCCAAACTCATCCTTACATCCTATATTCTTCCACATCATCCAACTCTACCTTTCCTCATTAATTCTTTAAACTTTGTTGTGGCATGGTCCTTGCTAGTGGAATGAAGGTAAGTTGTTAACCTAGGGTCGGGAGCAGGACCACACCTCAATCACACCTCTGATTATTCAGTAGGCCTACTTGTATCTGGCTAACCCATGTAGCACTGTTTGTCTCTCAACCCCACATTCCCGCTCCCTCTCCACACACTTCATCCCCTTTTCACCTCCTCCTCTTCTCTTTTCTTTCAGGCACCATCTGGGTCCATCGCAGGTTAAATCTCTAGACTCATTTTGTTGTGGCGTGGTCCTTGCTAGTGAACTGATCAATATCTTTTATCTCTGTAACCTACACATCACTAGGGGCCTCCACCCAAGAACTACAGAGAAAAATAAGCTTTTAGTTCTGTCTGGTACAAAACATGTATTATGCATTGACCCTGCAAAATAAAATATATACATAATACATCTACCATAACCCTAACCCTATCCTGAATTTCCCTTCGGGGATTAATAAAGTCTATTCTATTCTATTCTATTCTATAATAGCATTATGGATTAATTGGAATGAAACGGACCATGCTGTACTGATCTCACGTTCAATGGAAAATGCATTTAGAACAAGCTATTGCTTTTATAATCTGGATTTCCCTTAGGCCACTCAGAAATGTGTGATGACAGCCATAATGACTGAACAATATACGTCCCTGCCAGAGGTTTAGTTTGTAAAGAAAAGGCTGCAGTGTGATGCTTTGTCTCTACACAGCAGCAGTCCAAAGATGTGTCAGATTTTTTGATGAGTTTAATATTTGAGTTTGACCTCTAACGATTAACAGAGAAAAGTCAAAAAAAAAAAAAAAAAAAGGAGTATGCAGAGAAGAGGCAACTTTACAAAAGAAAGGGGGGAGATTAAAGCCTGCAGTGCACCAAACGGCAGTAAGTGATGGAGAGAAAGAGGTGGGAAAGTCAAGAGGTTTCAACAGATGAAGAAAGAGTCCCACCATTCCGCTCTCCATTGACACCGTGAGAATTACTGACTCCTCTGACTAAATTACTGATGATAAGAGAGCCAGGATAACAGGTTGTACGAATGCATAGACTCTGCATGTCCTCAAGAGGGGAAGCAATCATATCTGTGGAATGTAGCAGAATAATAACAGCCTGCATCAGCATAGGAAGTTACACTCACTTTCTCATATAAAGAGCTCATAGGAAGGGTTTTGCAAGCAGTGTGTAATTCCAGCTGTAGAGGCAGACTGTGAGGCAATGTGTTCTCAACGTCATGCTGCAGCTGTGTAAGTGTGCGTCAGACTCTCTGCTCGTTGCACGTTTCAAAGTAGTGAATCATACCTGTCATGTTCCAGTTAGTCATTCAGCAGAAAGAGAGAGAGGCAGGAAAAGATTCATAGGATTTTAATGGCCAGTGTGCCATGGCAAACAAAGCAGAATTAATGAACTGCAGTCAAACTTTGCTTCCTGCTCAAAACAGGAGCAATTCCGCCTCAACTCATGTACAAAAGGATCATTAATAACTGCTTTAAAGAGCTGAGCTCTAAAGTTTCTGTCCATCACTTACTGATGTCTTCAACAGATTAAGTGGCAATTAGTAAAGTTCAGACCAGACCGAATTTTAAATATTTCAGCTCCAGACAGAGAAGAGTTTTTTTTAATGCCTAAAACATTTAAAAAAGACAAAGGCTGTGTCTGAAATGACTCTCATGTTCACTTATTCACTCCTTACATTGTAACACACATGCAATCATTTAGTCAATAGTGAGCAGTAAATTTAGATTTTAGACATTAACCATCATCACTGACAGTAATAATAACAATAATAATAATAATAATGCATTGGTTTTATACAGCGCTCTCCTAGACACTCAAAGACGCTTTACATTGCATTATTCATTCACTCCATACTCAATGGTGGTAAGCTACGTATGTAGCCACAGCTGCCCTGGGGTAGACTGATGGAAGCCAGGCTGCCAATCTGCTCCATCGGCCCCTCCAACCACTCACTCTCACACTGCATTCACCCAGGCTTCCTGGTGTTCCCTCACGGTCTCCCATCCAGGTACTGACCAGGCCCTACCCTGCTTAGCTTCAGAGATCTGACGGGATCAGGCATCCACAAGGCGGTATGGCCATAAGTGGGGTGTTGCTCAGTGAAAATGTTATCATCTACAAAATGCAGGGACAGTCATTTTTTCCTTTCGACTGCAGACTTTTTGGCACTATATACATAGTGAATGTGTGCATTCTGCTCACATTCAGCTAAATATACTACATAGTGAATGAAGGTTGATTTTGGGCACAACCTAATAGTCTGTTAACATACTTACATCAACATGCTACCATCCTCAAAGGCGATGTTAACATGCAGACATGTAACAAATATTCTTTAGCCTGCTAACGTTTGCAAATTGGCTCCACTGGAATATCATTAGAAGTATTTGGTCATTAACCAAATTTTGTCTTGATGCTCCTGCGGGACAATCATTGCAGTCCATCCAGCTCAGACATTTCCATCTGAGTTTCCAGCATCATAACCAAACCGCATGTGCATTACCACAGTCAGTAGAACACATTTTCTCAGGCTATCTGTGTCATCATGGCAACCCATCCAGTAGTTGTCAAGATGATCTTTCAAAACCAAAAATGTAAAGCTAGTAGTGTCAGTCAAATGTATGTTACGAGTCATTTATACCTGTGCATCCTTCAGTCCACCCATCCAATATATTATTGCCATCTCTATAGCTTAAGAAAGTCCAATAAACAAGTAAACAAGTTTCATTGTAACATTGGTGTTTAAAGCCTAATTCATCAGTGTGTTTATCTTCCTGATGGTAGAAAGCATTGTGTGCATCTATGTAAGAAGTGCTTTCCTTTAGGTAACTGGCAATACAAAAACAAAATCATCTTAATATATCTTCTTATTACTTTATTCATGCACTCATACTCTATATGTCAACTCTATCTTGGGCCAGAGACACAGTCTACCACACACACTTACACATTCCACCATCTAATTACATCTATAGGTGTTCATATTGATCTGTACACTAAAGCTCTCCCTATTTGAGAGTAGCTCTAAATGAGATTGTGTTCCACAGTCAATTAACCTGCCGAGTCCAGTTACTAGAAGCTACTGTTTCTACTCCAAACCATAGAAACTCTTGAGTGCCCTTGATTCATCACTGGACTCTCTGTTTGAAGGAAGATTTTATTCACTTTAGGCTTCTAGTATGTATTAAAGAAACAACCATGAATTGCTTTCTGTGTGATTGTCCATAATACTGATGTGCCAGAACATTACGACCACTGACGGATGAAGTAAATAACACTGACTGCCTCATAACAATGGTGCATATCAGCACATGTGCTGGAACAAGTCTGATCTATGGTGGCTCCAACTTGCACTTTACAAGGAATAAAGTATTTGCTGTAAATGTCTCGTCAGATACCACAGGGCACTTTCAGAGGTTTGGCTGACTCCATGCCTTAGTAAGGTGGAACTGTGGAACAAGGTATTAGTAGAGGTGGTCATAATGTTTTGGCTGATATGCTCATAACATTGCCAACCCCATATCCCAGTATCCACCTCTAGGCTCTACATTCCTCATGTGGGAAGTAAGTATAATCATTCTCCACCAGGGTATTGTTTGAATTTTAAAGATTTTGATTCAGATTCTGCTTATTGATTCTTGTTCTTAATGTCTGACAATTCAGATAAAGTGTATAAACTCGTGCAAGTCAAGTTTTTTGGGAACTGATAAGCAGAATCAAAACTTTTCTAAGGATTCCTCTGGAATTGGACCTTTGAAACCAGTTCTAAAATGAAACCAAGTCCCAATGCCCAACCCTACTTCCCACTATCAGGGACCTGTACTTGGAAGCAATTTCAACATACCCAGGACCTTTTCAATTATCTGGCTTCACTGCAGGATGGATAACGGAGGATGAATTTGGTTAGGTCACATTTAATCTAATTGTTATGGCTTGTAAATCTGTCTCCGCCCTTTTCTTTCAGCTGCCACCCTGGTGGTGTTAAATGGTTTTGGAAACAGAGAAGAATAAAGAAAAAATATTTAAAAATCAATAAAACTAGTAAGTAGGCTTGTTGCAAGTCATGTAGTGTCAACAAAACGATCAGGCTTCAGTGTTTTATTCTGTTTGGGATTTCTATTGTTTTACAAAGACATATAGAACAACTAAAAGCCTTTGAAATTGCTTGCAGTTCTACAAACTGACCTTCACCTCTCAATATCTTCACACTGAGCTCCGTGGGATCTTCCAGGAATGCTGCTGCTATTTTCCAAGAGAACTGATAAGTCAGTAGGTGCCGTTATAATACACATTGATCTGTTATCGTGAGCAGCATAAGTTTCCATTGTGATGTACAACGGTATGAAATGAACCACCATCAAAGTCGTGAAAACCCAGAGTTAAACCTGAAGTAACCTCAATAACCCCAAATCTTACTTCATAGTGCAGGCCTCTAGTGGTAACCTTTAATACCAAATTCCAGTACGTTTTACAATTCAGTCAGTAATCCTTTACTGTACACATTAGTTGGATGACTGAAATGCTGTGAAAGTAAAAAGAAGCAGCAATGTCATTACTGTTTGCATATCAAGGGTAACTATCTTTTTGTGTTTATATGTTTTCCATCTTATTTGTCTCTTGCTTTTGCCCCTACTCCCTCTGCAGGTGTCACTGTCTGTTAGCTCTCCGCCTGTGGAATCCAGGTCTGACCTCTCACTGGCCATTTTAAGCCTTAGGGACCAATCACCTGCAGGAACACTCAATGGAAGAGAAAACTCAAAGCAGCTGAAGGTGTGCATTTAAAACCTGGCACACACAATGAGTGTTTGTGCTATGGTTTCTACTTCACTTTTTATGGCAACAAACAAAATGGCATTGGCAACAAACAACAGCGGCACTGACAATGCAGACCAATAAATAATAAGTCCAATTCAAAAAGTCTGCCAACATTTACAATCTGTCAGAAGATTAAATTCAAGTTTACCACAGCAATTCACTGCCTGCTGTTTGATTATTAGCTAAACCTCACATGCATTTGCACTTCATTTAGGAGGGTTTGTCTGGTGTGCCACTAAGTAACAAGTGCTACACCAGTACAGCCAGATGGAGTGCAGCCAGCAACAGGAAGTGCCTTTCCTATGATTTTATTCCAATATGAGCAAACACGGTTTAATTTTTTCACCCAAATCAACTCGCAGAATAAATCCAGTCACATATTAAAACACTCAGTTGTAATCACTACAGAGCTATGGTTCAGTCTTCCTATACCCTACCTTCAAGTTGTAGCTGAGCCCAGTACTGGTGTGGATTCTAGCATTAGTTAACAAGAACACTCACTCCAAAACAATGCTTTCTGTTATCCCTTAAGCCCAAGGCCAAATCTTGAAGATTTCTACCTGAAAACTAGACCCACATTTGGTCAGTAACCGCTGCAAAACTGTGAGGCCAAAATAAACAAGGTTGGGCTCTACGGATAAGAGACATTTGGGAGAGTTTAGAAAAAAACAATAAATCCCTGAATCCCCATCCCCTGGCCAGAGTGAGATCTGAATAGCTCCAGCAACAATGTATACTTTTACTTCCAAATTCTTCCACATTGTGAATTAGAGATTAAGTAATACCCTGAGCAATGAATCAGTGGTACTGATGTTAAATGAAGTAGAACAAAGCTGCACCCATTTTAGTCATTGTAGCACCAGGCAGCTTCATCTTGAAGAGCTGCAGTCAAGCATCTCATATCCCTGGCTAGATTTTCTAAAGTCTACAGAGCCAAGAGAAGGTGCTATAGTATCGTTTCCTCTCATATAGTTTCAATAAAAAGATGCAGAATTTTATTATGATATTTTGTGCAATTGCACCAATACACAC
>OMNN01024447.1:7852-23662 GCA_900302755.1 Chromis chromis
AACATCCGTGCACATGACAAAAACATCAAACAATCAGGAACATCTTGAGGAACATGACAATGGCCCAAGATGTTGATTTGACCTCCAAACTTCCTAGACCCCATTCTGATCAAGCATCAACAGGATGCAGTGGAATAAGTTTGATTGACAGAGGCCCCACTGCACAAGCCAGAGTATCCAAAGGATCCACTGCCAACGTCCTGGTGCCAGACCCCATAGGACACCCTGAGAGGTCCTCTTGTCCATGCCCAATGGTTCAGAGCATTTATGACCACATACGTGGGCCCAACACAATATTAGGCAGGTGGTCATAATGTTATGCCTGATCGGTGTATATGCATCTGTATGAAAAGCAAACGTTGGGTAGAATTTGCTCAGTTGTACCTGAACGAAGTTTAGGGATATTTGCCCGTCTGCATCTGTGTCCATGGTCTTAAAGGTTTCTGCAGAGAGAGGACAAAAGGAGAATCACTTAATTTGCAAGTGTAGCAGAGGGTACTGATAGATCTCCTTTATTCTTCTGTGAAGTCAGGTGATAAAAGTTGAATATTGTCCTTTTTGCCTCCTTTTATTGCGAATGAAATGAGATAATAAGCAGGTGAACTGTTGCTTTAAGGACTGCAGTAATGCAACTCACTGAACATCGTCTCCAGTCTGACCAGACAGGTGACAAAGTTGTCAAAGTCGACCGCCATGTCGTCCTCCGTGTACCGCAGGATGATCAGCTGGAACAGGTGGTTGGTCAGCTTGAAACCTGGAGGAGGGCAGACGACGAACTCACAACCCAGCAGCAACACTTTGCAAATAAGACTGAAAATGCCTGGTTTTTCTGTTTTACCATTAATCTAAAATGTACCTGCAGATTCAAGAGCCATCCTCATCTCATAGGAGCTCATGGTGCCCGATTTGTCCAAGTCAAACTGTCGGAATATAGTCTGGCACAAACACATGGAGAAAATGACATAAAGTAGAAGAGAAAATGGAAAGATACCAGGAGTTAGACACCAAACAAACTGGCCAGCTGTCAAAATAAACCACAGTCTGACGCAAGAACAGTGAATCAAAACCAATATTTAGCCTGATCCCTGTTGGACCAATCAGCGCTCAGTCTCACCAGGTATCGTTTGATCTTTTCCCAGAGGACATGGAACTCTGTCAGGCCCAGCTTGCCGCTGCCATCGGTCTGACGGAGGAGTTAAGGAACATGTCATGGTCACTGGATGAACTTTTTACAGCATTTTAAAGCTCACAAGAGGTCAAAACTCCAGAGGCGAAAGAAAAAAAAAAACAGTAAGCCTGTTCTCAAAATGTATTACCAGTGTCCTCGATGATAAAATAATAAAAGCTGAGCTGATATCATTTCAAGGATACATCCATGAGGTTTATCATACTGCGACAAGCTTCTTTAGTGAAGCCGTCTGTCTTCAGGTCCTTATCTGTTTGCAGCAGGAACAAGGCAGAAACAAGGACACATTTAACAGTTTATACTGAAAAACCTTCAACCAAAATGGCATTTTTACAAAATTAACATTAAACTAATTCCACAAAGGCAAAATGATGATGAAGGGAGTTATTCCTCAGTTTCCTAACGTTTGCTGATGATCCTGTTCAGAATGGTTTGCAGCTCCGTGATGCTGATCTCCATGTCCTGTTGGCACAAACAGAGGTCAGTGTAATTAAACATGACCTGTTCATTTACAGTGAACCACTTTTCCAATGTACCACTCCACCTCCTGCCAGTGCGAGAGCCAACTTACCGCTCCTGCCAGCTGACGGAAGAGATTCTTGAAGCCCGCGTCGATCTGGCTCTCATCTAGGTAAGTCTGAAACAGAAATTTGCTCAGTTCACTTTCTTTAACCACAGTAGAAGCGGCCATGTGTTCAAAGTGTCAGTCGTCTCTTTCTTGTACCTCTGTTGGAATCTCCGCTACAACGTCATCATCGAGTTCCCTGACGAGGAAAGAAGAAAAAAATCGAATTAAAGTATGTGTTGAAGCTACAAGCTCTTTAACCATCGAAACCCCAAATTTATCTTTACAAAAATTGCAAAAATTACACCATTTATAAAAGCACGAAACTGTAAAAGCGAAAGGAATTGCCAGATTTTCAACTAACCCTAACCCTTTAACTACTCATCTATGACACGAGGTTCCGTCTGGAATATTTACCATATCTATGGCATCTATCCATATATCTAACTTCATTCTACGTGTCTCATTTAAAAATTTGCCAATAATTAAAGGCTTGCTCAGCAAAACTAAAAATCCAGTGCCTCTCTTAAAAATGTGAAGCCATTAGTGACTCAGCTGTAACCAACAGTTGACACATGGGGCTTTTTCCATTGAACTAGGCTGAACTGCAGGCTGTGTTGTATGTATGTAAGTATTAAATCAAACTAAAATTGTAAGTAATAAAACATCTATAATATGTAGAGCCACCATTTTTCTTTACAGTATTGGTAGCCACTGTGGACACTTTAAAAAAACACAAAAATATTGTACCTGGTGATTCCAGTTGTTTCTATATTTGTAAAAATAAATAATCAAAGATATTTATGATTTACGCCATTAAAACATTGTTATAGTGGATAGAAGAGATTTTGAGTCTGATTTGATTCTCTCTCCTTCTAGCCAGGGTTGTGCTGTTTCCAAAGGGTTGCAGGACTTTATATTACAGTGAACAATGAACCCACAGTGAGGAAAAATGTGACAGGAGCAAAAAAACGCCCAGAAACTCATTGGAGTTCAGAGGGTCAAAATCTATCTAGAATTTTTCTCTTTCTTAAAAAAAAGTGGATTTCTGTTTTACTAGTTTTTTTTGTCCTTTTTTTGCATATTGGAAAACAACTGTGTATATCACCCGCATCTCAGCGTGTTAATCAGATGACTCGGATCACTGCTACACTTTCTTATACGCATTAGCTCCCCTGTAATTAACATCAGCACAAAAGTCCTCATCTTCACTCATTTTCCACCACAAACGTGTTGGTCACGGCCGCAGCCACTCACTCAGAGTCGGCAGGCTTCTCGGAGAAAACCCTGAGGCAGAAGTCGGCCTCTTTGTGGGGCTCGAAGGTGGAGGGGACGATGATGTACTCGCCGGCCGGCAGCCGCAACCGCGAGCTGACCTCCCGAAGGTTGATGAAGAGCTCTGAGCGAGCGCTGGAGGCGTGAGTGAGGAAAAACTCTCGCTTGAGGTGAACTCCTGACCTCCCTGAAAACTGAGAGGGGAGGTAAAGGAAATGGCATTAGCATTTTATTCTATTCTTAATTAAGCAGAAACTGGAAAGTAGATAAAGTCATACCTCATTTGGAACCTGCAAAGACAACAGAGGGAAAACATTATTATCAGTGGTATAAAAACACACAAAAAACTGAAAGGATATTTGTCGGCAAAAGAAATAAAACTACAATTATGTGGTCAAACTTGTTGATAGAGTTTTTAAGACAAGGTTAAGTTTAACAAGCTGCGACTTTTGGATTGCTCGAACCTCGTAGAGGGCAAACCCGATGGTCTCCATGTCTTTGCCCTCTCGCCGTTTCTTCCTTCGGTCCTTTTGCATGAGAGCAACCAGAAAGCTGCAGTCGGCTGATTGGCCGGGAGCGTCTGGATGCTGCAGAGCGATCTTGAACTGAGGGTTCAGCCAAAAAGTTGCTGGAGACAAGAGGTGAAAAAGTCTTATTGCTCCTTTATTCAAGCTATAATGTTAGTAATAAGGCTTGTAATTACTTTATACACAGGCCAGGCTGTCACAATAAATACTGAAGGACACTTCATGAAAAGACTCATCACAGCTAGAGCAACAGTAATAATAGGTTAGCATTTGTAAAATGTAGTGGTTTTTAAAATGTAAAGCAAAAAAATACATTTTCCACTCCACCTCACAATAAATCCAGAAAGCTGACTCCACTACCATGCATGTCACGATGGGGCATTTCCAGAATTTATTCAGAAAACAGGCCATTGTTTTATTGCTCACTGTTTAAATAGGAGTCACTGGTTCACATTCCTTCAAGAAATTCACCTAAATCTTCCTTCTCTCCTTCTGCACCAGCATGATTTGAACATTTTTATACTAAATAAAAAGCATAAAGGGGTATTCAGAGCTCCTTAGGCAGAATTTAACACCGTGAGGTTCTGACATGGGTTTTATTCCATGAAATGTGCAAAAACATTACAATTAAATTGAAAATATGCTTCCATTCGTCTCCCACATGTTTCTTCCACCCCTCCATCTGCTAGCCTGTTGTTTTCCCTCTTCCATCCTTCAGGTACTTCATACCTGGGTAATTCCTGCAGCCTCCAGCAGTGCTGCCTCTCCTCCACTCGCCCTGATACAGCGAGGAGCTCCATTTCTTCAGCTGGCAGTTCTGCAGGGCGTCGGCCGTCAGGTTGCAGATCTCCAGACGGGTGAACTCGCGCAGGAAGTCGCTGAACGACATCCTGAGAGACAGATTCTTATTATTTTTCCATCACAAGTTCAAGAGTGGAACTTTATTTTGGTGCAGATGAAAAATGACACTGGCAATTCAAATATATACATTTTGACACAAAGATAACACACATATCAAACAGACCAAAGAAAGAAAGCAGAGCTATGGGGAAAAAAATACATGGACAGTGTCGGAGCAGAGTACGTCCACCATGTTTAAGTGTTATTCTTGATCTGTATAATCACATTTTCAGCTCTGATGGCTTCAATTTCATCAGGGACGTGAAGATTCCATTTTGTTGATTCATATTTGCGATGAAATGATTTAACACCAATCATAAGTCTCAGCATTTCTGATATACACTCACCAGAATTCTCCATCCTCGCTGCGGTTTTGTAGCCGACTTCTGACGGAGCGATCCACATTGTCCCACTCTCTGGAGCTGAAGATTTCCCACAGAAAAAATACGAGTGTGTAAAAATAAACTATCCATTGACAGTAATGAGGTTAGAGAGCAGGTCAGCTTGTGTCAATTCAGACAGAATTCAGGAGATATGTTGCTGCACCTTCTCTGATTTTGCTCAGAGTTGACTTATTTGTTTGGGACTGTAAATATAGTTGGCTAAATCTAAAGAATTTCACACCAATTTCCAATTTCAAGGGCCAATAATGAAAAACGTGACCTCTGCTGGAGGCATTTAATCACTTGGATTTGCTGGAAACAATTTTCTCTGTGTCCTCGCCAAATTTCACGGCTGTTGAAGTTATATTTCCGGAGATATTGAGCCCTTAAAATGGTTTTCTCAGGTAACACGTTTTTCTGAGGGTAAAAATACAAAACAATCCCCCGTCTGAAAACATATGAAGTTCTGAAAATTCAGCCAAAATATTTCACAGAGCTTAGTTTTGGGTCACAAATAACAAATAAGACTAAATGCATACATAGTGCATCAACAAATGTGAATTCACACATGTTTAAATCAACAAACATCAACAAATCTTGATCCTCAGAGCTGTTCTAGAGGAAAAGGCGGTGGAATATTAAAGTCAGCAGGATACATTTTTTGTGGAACCTGAAGGTCTGTATGAAATTTCATGTCAATCCACTGATTAAATACTGAAATATTTCAGTCTAGATCAAAGTTGAACATCCAAAGCCAACATGGCTAAAAATCCACAGTTAGACAACCGAGGAGTGAGATCACATTACTGCCCCAAACTACTCCATCAGTTTGTAAACCTCTGCGTTACTTTCCCTGTTATAACACCCCAAGCAGCTGCAACGTAACAAATATCTTCTGACCTCTGACATACTTGGCGGTCAGTTGGCAGATGAAATCACTATATGACCATTTGACCCCAACAACATGCTATTTTTGATATTCAACTTCAAACCGACTGCCAGCTTTTGCAACTTAACTCGGTGAAGGACTTATTATACAACATATTAGCAAACTCAGTAGTTCAGTCAAAGGTTTCTTGAGAAGTTTTGTCAAGGCACAGCAGAATGATGAGTTTTCTTGTATCCAGAATTTCAATGTCATATAACCCACAAAAATCCAGAGTACAGTTGTAAATTCATTGCAGCAGGGAGAGAAGAAGAATTTTAGCTGTGATGTAACATCGCCAGTGGGCAGAACATCTGGGATCTTTACTTTTGTAACGATCACATTTCTCACATTTCTCCATCCTCCCCCCCCCTGGCTTTTCTTTCATTATTTCTTTCTTTCTTTCTGGGACTTTTTCAGATCAGAGAGAGCAAAAAAGACTACACATAAAAGACCTTTTGTTAACCGCTATAAATAATGCAAACTGAATATAGGAGATAAAAATGCCCAAATCTGATGCAAGAAAAAAATCATCAAAGACAGTTTTCAAATTCTCTACAGTGTCAGTCAGCCTCAACAGGAAATTAGGCCATGGGTGTTTTCTGTAATAGGCTGTGTAAATCTTACTTATCACTCCAGGCTCCAGTCCACTCCACTTCCCCCCATGGGTTCCTGACGCGGACCAGCTTCGTCATATTTCCTCTGTACACCACCTAAGGGCAAAGAAACCCACCTGAAGTTCATGTTTTGTATCGACTGAACTGATTCTATTGTGTGGTGTTAGTGGGCTGCACATGGTCATGTGTATCTACTTTACGTTAGTCTCAAACAAACCATAATGCAGACCATTTGAATCAAAGGAGCCTTTGGTATAAAACAAGAAATTTGAGTTTATCCCGTGTCTTCATGTGAGCTGGGCACCACTCATCATGTGAAAAAGATACTAGGGATGATCCAAAACAATGATCTCTGTTTGTCAGTGTGTTCCGCATGACTAGTTTAGGTTCTTATCTACTCATCATTAAATACAGGAAGGAAAAAAGTTAGCTTTTACAGTATAACAGTCATTATTTTACTGCTTTGCCAAACATTGTAGCCCAGATTTAGGTAGAAAATGTTTGCACCACTGAGTGCTACATTCCTAAAATACATCAAACTTGGGCACAAATCATAGTGGAATCAATAAAAGAGGGCCCTCTTGAACTGTATTATCTACATTTGGCTCTCAGTTTTATTGACTCCTAAAGCAGTTAATTAGGTTTCGAGGAGTCCAAGCACATTAAACTGAGCTACTGGGGATTTGCTTAGCCAAAGATATAACTGACAGGCACATTAACCTATATAACATGTGAAAAAAGTCAACAGAAAATATTCTAATCTCAAAGTAATGAAAATTTTAAGTGACAAAATGAAGAGATGGAACTGTTCTTGTTCATAAATTGTGCACCAAATCAATCTGAAAGTTCCTTAGCTCATATGTTATATATCTTTACACTGTAATATGTTCATGAATGCTTGAAGGGTGAAAGTCAAGGGAAATTGTTGGATATGTTTTAACCTGTGCAAAAGAACTGTGCCAATGTTTTGGCCGGGAATCTTAAAAAAAGACAGATTTCAATCTTAGGAGATCTCCCTGGTTAAATAAAGGTTAAAGACCCCTTTCAGAGAAACTCAAGGTCTTTAACTTGTAATAGGGATGTCTGATCAAGTCATGTTTTAACTGTTTGGTACCAGCATGAATCTAAGCCCAATCTTTTATTTACATCCACTGTTAAATAGGTGTGGTTAAGGAGAGCACAACTTGTGGCAGGACGCTAAGAATGGACATTTTGCTGTCCTAATTGAGCCTGGCTTGTCTCAAACACAAGAGATCTGGTTGGAGGTCATTAACCATCACAGAAGTCTTTGTGATGGTGGCCGATTACCAGCTAAACCCCCACAATGCTCCCTGCTTGCCAACATAGAAGTGCTCGTAGTTTGAGTGAGGTTGCTACAGTATCAAACAGTAAGAAGGAAACAAGTACGACAGCTAATCTACATTCCATGAAGTGTGTAAAATGTTATCAGATTGGGACCAGTACTGGTAGATACTAAATAAGAAATGAATCAGATCAGATCAGGCGCAAAAAAACACATTTGATCGGGACATTCCTAACTATGCTGGAAGACACATCATGAGGGGAAAAAGCAGTAACTACTATTACTAAGCATTTCTCCTTGAAACTGCAGTGTACCAATGAAGGTCTCAAAAACATGGATTCACACTTTTGGGGTTTCATATGTAACAAACCTAAGGAACCAATCCTATCAACTTGCAGGGTGGGACTTTCTGTATCATTATTCTTCCTCAGAGTTAGTTTCAGGGGCAAACATGTATGATTGAATTACTGCAATATTACAACTTGCAAGCGTAGTAGTTTTACTCTGTTTGAGTAGAGCTGTAGGTGAGCTGGTGTGCTCGAACTTCAGGGAGATGCAGGGAATCGATAGATCTGCACATTCTAAAGGACACAACAGTGTAGAGTTACATCTAAGTTTAAGGTAAGAGGGGGATATTTTCATGGAAAAGGCATCTAAATATGTAACTTTGATACACTGAGTTGAGTTTTTAGAGGAGAGGGACTTAAAATTGATACATTAAGTGTGTATACAGATGATACATTCATCCATCTTGCATCTGTGCAGCTTTTGGAGTTGTCAAAATCTAATAAGTTACAAGACTATTCCATTGTCCCTCTGTGTTACGACTCACCTCGTCCACAGCAGTCACAGAGTAGGCGTGTCCCTTCACCAGCTTCTTGAACGTGACGGCCTCCCTATCAAATGAGCCGCTGACCTGAGAATGAGACAACACAGCACACACAGTAAATAAAACAAGAGGTCACCGACGTCCACAACACGATCAGCAGGATAGTGACAAGCACGGGAGAAAACATATGTGCGTACTGTAGCACCACATGTGACAGGGTTAGTGACATCTACAGGGAGCCGTCACAGTCACTGTGGATCATTGATTCACATCAGCAAACTTTACAGAGTAAGAGCTACATTCGTGAGATGACCGTCACTGGGTGCTTTGGCTAATTTAAACATGGCAGCAGTCAAACCATGTCCGTATGTGTGTAACCTGATTGAGATGAGATGCAGCTCGATGTCGCCTGTAAACTTAATGACACTCTGAGAGAGAGCCACGCAATGCTTGAGAATGTGGTCATCAAACTTAATTCCTCATTCATTAGTGTAGCAAATAGAAAACGTACATGCATACCATCAGTTTTCTTTATGTTTTTAAGTTAAACCTGTTTGCACTTGGTCACATCTAAAACAATAAGCACAAAGTATGAATTAAATATTTCCGATTATTATGTTTTCTTTTCTTTTATCTGCCAGATTTGTACCCAAACTGACACCCACAAACAGGCAAACTGATCACAGACACTGTCCTTTAACAAGACAAAGTTCAATCCTCCCCGTCTGCAAACATACGCTTTGCCCAAGTGTCCTTGACACACTGAATTCCTGCCAGCTTCAAGTTTTTCCATCAATCTTCACTGCCCTCTCCTGGTTAATCCCACGTTAACCTTCCCTATCTCTAATCCAAACTGTTATACTGAGGGCAAGTCTACAAATATAAATTTTCCAGCCTTTTCTCTGCTGATCTACGGTCACTCTGACCTCTGACCTCGCTGGAGCAGGGTTAAGCAAACATGTGTTGGATAGTACACCATGTAATACACTATAAAGTCAACACTCTCCTGATTGATTCGTAAGAAGCACTTTAGTTCTGAAACTCTTATCATCAAATGAATATATTTGTCATTTAGTTTATAAAATAAGAACTGGGCTGCCTTTTACCACACAAGAAACCACAGACACTGAAATTAATTTAACGTATAATCAAGATTCCCAGAGTATTATCACACTGGAAAAGTTGGGACTGTAAATTTTAAGTTAGTCTTAAGTTACTGTCAGGGTTTATATTTGCAGGCGTGACATTAAATTAGTGTGTGGAAAGTAGTTCATTGTTGTGCAGAGTGCTGAGACTGACCTCAGCTGCACAGGGTAATCTGTTTTTACAGGAAAAACCTGCAGGAAGTAATGAAAACTAAGATGATGGATTGTTTTCATTATATTTACATCAGACAATTTTAATATTCATACGATTAGTTTGACGGCGTCCCAGATAAGTGAAAGTAATAGTTTGGCATCGTTCACCCTCTTGCCAAAAGCTAGATGGGAAGATCGATATCACTCTATTGTCATGTCTAAAGGATTAATATACCTGCAGCTCTGATTGCTGGTTAGCTTAGCTTAGCACAAGGCAACATATCCAACTTGGCTCTATCATCATCTATATCTTGTTGACCCATACAAAAGCATGAAGAAACCTTATGTGGTTTTACAGCAACAACTGAAACAAGCTGTGGATACCAAATGCCATCTTTAAGTTTGCAGTGCCTATAAAAAAGTTCCTCTTTTATTGTTTTGGTCAATTTAATTTACATGCTCCACAGTCTCTCCCGTCTTCAAACTTGAGATGGTAGAGACTGTGACAACAACAGCAACTGTTGCCTATTCTTCACCAGTCAAACCTTTTTGGTGGAGCGGCAAAGAGAAAAGACACTGTTGGAAAAAGCTCATAAAATCTTGGCTAGAGTCCACCAGAAGGAAAGAGACAACTGGAGAAGGTACTTTAGTCTGATGAGACCAAAATTGTGTTTTTGGGCATCATACTAGACACTGTGTTTGGCAGACACCTAACATTGCATATCATTACAAACATACCATCCACACTGTGAAGCATGGTGGTGGCAGCATCATGACGTGGGGATGCTTCTCAGCAGCAGGCCCTGTAGGGCTTGTAAAAGGATAGGTTAAAATGAATCTTGGAGGACTAGCTGAATCCACAACTGCCTGCCACAGTTGAAAACAACACTATAGCACCTTTCTGATTAGCACTCCTTTATGTCTTCATGTCCGAATGAGCACTCTTGTCACTCTTCTGTAAAAAGCCCAACGGCACTCTTACTAGGTTGAGCTTAGTAACATTTCCGTATCACTTTCAAAACCGCACAAGTCTGAACTTCATGCCACTGTATGAACAGATACACGCCCACAAGCTTAGAATGCACTGGCATAGAATGTTGTTAGGTAGAGTGGGCGACAAATAAGTCTGGGGAATGACTAATCCCATCTATTGTTTTAGAGAAGCCCATAAATACGCAATAAAGTGAGAAAAACAACCCATGCATTGCAAATCACATACTTTCTATTTGTATTTTCAGTGCGTCCAGCTGCCCTTACAAATGACATACTGATGCATGCAGTATGCATATATTTAAAACAGACTGCTTTGTCATAATATCAAATAAACTGTGACCATCGTCCTCATATTTGTTGCAGTCTGTAGTGCGAAATTTGAATTGAAAAGAAAAAAGGTGCTATTTGGAAAGGCAGGATTACCCTTAGATGTGCTGTCATCTGTTTTTGTTCTCTTTACAGTTCAAGCTTGTTTGGACTCACATGAGACACTGTGACGCATCTTCCACTGTGCAGGGGATTGTGTTTTTGTTGTACTACATTTCACATACTACGCATTAAGACATTCTAAATCTTTTTCTGGCATACTAAATAGTATGGTAGTACGGGTGTTGGAACACATCTGATTTCTAATGGAACATCCTCCGAGTTGTAATAAGGAAACTTCGGCCTCATGTATGATATGTCCCTTGACTTAAATGTCCAATCTTGTGCAGATGGAAAATATCGTGCATGTACCGTGACTGTCTCTGTCACTGTCTTGGGTATGTCTGAATGAAGCCATGAGGAACATTAACAGAAAAAGTGAACGATATTATGTGTCCCGAAAGCACATTAACAATAAAGCCTGTGAACAATCTGTGATAATTTCCCATTTTCTCGGGTCAGAGGACGTAGGAGTGCTGTGGTACTGACGTCAATGGAGCAGCCAAGCAGTGATCCTCTGTCCACGGCTCTGCCGATGATGCTGTAGAGGTCCGAGGGAGCTTTCTTCAGCTCGTACATCTCCGTCACGCCGCCTGTAAAGTCCTCAAATCCCTCTGAAGTGCTGCCGCCTGACAGAGCTTCATAACAGCCATTCAACCTGGGACACAGCAAATAATTAAAAGCATTTAAAGAGTACACGGGGAATTATTAAGGATAAGAGTGGGGCTTGAATGGAGGCCAGAATTAATGACAATACTGCATAGCTTTAAATTTATGTTAATGTTAAACAGAGCAGCCAAAAGACCTGGTTGTTGTTAGGGTAAAAATGTACCGAGAGTACAGTATGTTCTCAGCACTCACTGCTCCTCACCATATATGAGCATGTACCTGCATAGAAACTGAGCCAGTGGAACAAAGCATCAATCTCACTTTCATATCACACACAGCTGGGAAACTCTCCAAGCTTGGCAGACACACACTTCTGTGAACAATGCTGCTTCACTTACACAGCTAACCAGATTTACAACTGAGACCACAGCTGTCTGTTGGAGCAGCTGGAGCCTTAAATTGCTTAATGCCTTTTTATGTGTCAAGTATTTCTCACTTTCACACTTTCTATGTTAGGTTTTCACATTTCAACCAGAAATCCTTCCGCCTGGAGTTTCGATTTCAAATTAAACCTCGATTAAAAGCAGTTTTTGTACTTCTGAACTTGTGATTGAGAGTTTAGACATGACATGTTTATTTACAGATGGATTTATCCGAAATATGAGGTCTCAGCTGGAAAAAATAGAAAAGAACACATTTTATCTTCAAACAGGACGTGTGCATTCTCTAATGTTGCCCATTTTGCTGCACAAACTTTCACTCCAAGGTGCAAAATTAAGCTAAAAGCAGGAACCAGCTTAAATCATATCAGCTGATTATCTTGTCTTGTAATGCATGAAACAATGTGAAATGAATGCATCACCAGCCTCCCTCAGATCTGATCTACATTTGTCCACTGCTGTCCTGTCTGTCAGTCTTACTTGGCGTAGGCCTTTTCCAGCAGTGCACTCCAGAACTCGGTTCCCTCTGCCGAGTGGACGAACAGCAGCTTCCCGTCCTTCACTGGCAGCCGGTCATCAATCACCACCTCCACCCATTCACCAAACTGCCAGAACTGCAAGACAGAAAGCAGAGGATGCTATTAGAACAACACTGTAAACATGGTTCGATGTTCTTTTTCAGATTCTGGGCTTTTTCAAAGACCTTTTTTTCTCCTTTAGACCGAAATAACTGCCTGGTTTTATTAGCATTGACCAAAAACATGATTCTGACTTGAAGATATATTTCAGAGGTCTGCTAGGGAAGCAGAATATTTCTGTTTGGGGCTTCAGAGGTCCTGGCTGCAAAGAATAACAAGCAGTTTTCACATGCTTTTAAACTGTAAATGGTGTAGCTAGATCACCACTGTCCACTAACAAATCCCAAATAAGTCTATTTATAAGTAATGTCACTGTGCAGTAAGCCAAACTAAATGTTCTTTGTCTCTTACTGACATTTTGACAAACAACAAACCTGTATTTGCTTATGCATCTCCCTATAGAACATATAGAACAGTGAATGTTTCTTATTTGGGGCTGCACAGAGGCTCAGTTGTTCACAGCTAGAAGATCCCCGGTCCGCGTCCCGGTTAGGACACCTGGGATCTTTCTGTGTGGAGTTTGCATGTTCTCCCTGTGCAGTGTGGGTTTCCACTGGGTACTCCGCCTTCCACACATCCAAAAAACATGCTGAGGTTAATTGATTATTCTAAACTGTCCGTAGGTGTGAATGAGAGTGTGCTTGGTTGTTTGTCTCTGCATGTGTGTAGCCCTGTGATAGACTGGTGACCTGTCCGCCAGAGTCGGCTGGGATAGGCTCCAGCCCCCTCGCAACCCTAGAGGATTAAGCGGTGTGTAGATGATGGATGTTTCTTGTTTGCAACCATGATCGAATGTGAAAACCTAGTTTGCAGCAAAGAAACTGTATGGGAAGGAAAAGAAGAGAAGGCAATATGTCATTACAAAAGGGATTTAAGCTTCCATTGCTAAATATAAATCAATCAGATGTATCTTATTTCTAGTGCCGTCTAATTTAGCATTCAACTGGATGGATCCACCGGCAGATGTTCCTTCACTGATCTCAAATTATGCTTATTCGAAAAATAGAACAAAGGACAAAGAAGAAAAAATGCCTCTTGTTCTCACAGAAATGAGACAGACATATTCTGTAGATATCTGCCTGCTTCCTTCTCTCTTACAACAAGATTAATTCCACTCAAGAACTGATTCAAGTATTTCTAAACCAGTCCTGCAAACCATTAGTTCACATTCCACGGTGGCTGGGATTCAACCTGCCTGCATTCAGTTTTATTTACCTGCAGTCAGGGGAGGAAAATAATTTTGTTCAGAGATCCGACATATCCAGTCAATTGTGCAACACATCAAAGAAAAACTCGGACGTGAAATTTCTTTTACTTTCTCCTCTGAGGGTGTCTTTCAGATCTCCACAATAAGACGATGAATCAGGAGAACAACAAAGGCTTGTATTGCAGGAGGCGAAGTGAGGCAAAATGAGAGCAGGGTGAATTCTAAAGTGTTTCCAGAAGATTTAAAAGACAAAGTGTGCTTTTTCCATATGACATGTGGCTATATGCCTGTTGTCCAGGAGGGGGCAGAAGAAACCAAGACAACATTATAAGGCTGCATGAAAGGGAGGTGGGGGGGGGGGCAACATGATGGCGAGCCAGAACAAAATTAACTGGAGCGTCCCAGAGGCTCTGTTGTTGACTCCATAGAAACACCAGTAAAAATATGCAACAATCATGCACATTAACTTGCCATCAGAGCTGTACTTTCCAGCTACTGAGAGTTGTTAATATTCAACTCTTCATATCTATTTTAATGCAGTTGATGGGAATAAAACTAATATCTCAGGACATCACATGCTAGGAGCATAGTGAGAGACAAAACAAGTCTCTTGATCACAACAAGTCAATCTAAATGCATAAAAGAACCGTACATTACAAGACAAATGAGCACCTGTAAGTTATTGCATTGGAAACGATGCCATGAATAAATAAATGAATGCAGTAAATTCCTGCCTCTGGCTAGAAAAATAAGGGCAAAAGCTGATTTTTGTATTTGGTATAGAGACAGACAAAGTGAAATATCACTGTTACGTCTGCTGATAAACAGTTTCTAGCATGCTTCCCTGTGAACTTCACACATCTTCTATCATCAAGGTGTAAATTACACTTGAGAAATACACCGATCAGCCACAACATTCTGACCACTGACCGGTGAAGTGAATAACATTGATCATATTGGTACTATGTGGTGTTCTGCTGGAAAACCTTGGATTTTAACATCCGTGTTGATGAGACTTAGACACCCAAATAAACATTGTCCCAGAACAAGCACACTCCTTCATGCAAATGGAAAATCCCAAATGTCACTGGCCTACCCCTGCAGGAAAATGCACCCCACCACATGGCAACAACATCAAACAATCAGGAACATCTTGAGGAACATGACAATGGCCCAAGATGTTGATTTGACCTCCAAACTTCCTAGACCCCATTCTGATCAAGCATCAACAGGATGCAGTGGAACAAGTTGGATTGACAGAGGCCCCACTGCACAAGGAGAGTACCCAAAGGATACACTGCCCTGGTCCTGGTGCCAGACCCCATAGGACACCCTGAGAGGTCCTCTGGTCCATGCCCAATGGTTCAGAGCATTTTGGACCACATAAGGGGACCAACACAATATTAGGCAGGTGGTCATAATGTTATGCTTGATCAATGTGTATACTGATGTGGCTCAGGTGGTAGAGCGGGTTGTCCACTGATCGCAAGGTTGGTGGTTCGATCCCCGATCCCTCTACATGCCGAAGTGTCCTTGGGCAAGACACTGAACCCCAAGTTGCTCCCAAAGGCAGGCAGGCACCTTGCATGGAAGTCTGTCGCCATTGGTGTGTGAATGGGTGAATGTGAAACACATTGTAAAGAGATTTAAGTACCACTAAGGTAGAAAGGCGCTATTTAAGTGCAGACC
>OMNN01024448.1:0-16249 GCA_900302755.1 Chromis chromis
CACTTTTGTTATGTCTTAACTACTACGGTGACTTATAATAAACATATGACTCGGACTACATAGTCACTTTAGCTCTTTACTCTGTAACGGCAGGAACAGGCTCACTCGTTAACAGCACGGGAATCACAACAACAGTATAGGAGATTTCCCATAACCCCTTTCGGGTTCCTCCTACGGAGGCCCCGTAAGACCAAAATACATAACAACAAGTAAGTCTCAGGTTTTGACAATAACGTCCCAAGTGAAGTCCAGATATCAGACCAACAATATTTTAAGTCTTAAACATTTATTGTAAAAATGTGTAAATGATTGCAATACAGAAATAATCGATGTATTTTAATGTTTGAATTCATTATATTAAAAAAAAAACTGTTTAAAAAAAAAATCTAAATTAATAGCATTGTATAAATTTTTTTTCTAGTTTTTAATTCCTTATTAAATCCGTTTGTCTTTAGACTACAACATTTGTAACAAAAAAAGTATTGATCTGCTCTCTTTGTTAAGAAGGCAGCATATTGATCACAACGTTTGATAAAGTCAGCCAGCGGCTGTAAAAGCCATATTATCATTATAGAAATCTGCAAAATGACACCATTTGTCGAAAGCATTGTCAGATGATCAACTTACCAGTGGTTCTTAAACTAATCATGTCTGACATGTTCCATCACGAAAGATGATAATCACTATTCTACAGGTCTCATTTAAAAATTTGACAAAAATAAACCATTTGCTTTAAATAGATTCTCAAAAACAAAACAAAAACAAAACAAAAAAACAACAACAATTCATCTTTCTTGATGATTGATGGCATGTCTTAAAACACAGAAGACAGTTTTAATTTAATTTAGTTTTAAATTTAAGAGTCAAGTCTGATTGTAGCCCAGGTCATGTGACCACACAATGGACAGTTGAAGCAGCAGTAGCAGAGACACACAATTCATGTGTTTTTACTGAGGAATAAACTGCATCAGGCTTTGGACACACAGCCAACATTTCATGTCTCATGTTAATACCATTTCTTGGGCTTTAACGACAATAAGAAACATACAAAAACTCAATGTAGGTGTCCTACTATTGTTACTGTGCTTCACATTTAGTGTGCTTTGTGAATTCGTGCTCCCTCAACCACCCCCTCACTCCTTCATACACTATATTGGCAAAAGTATTGCGACACCCCTCCAAATAATTGAATTCAGGTGTTCCAATCACTTCCATGGCCACGGGTGAATGAAATCAGGCACCTAGACATGCAGACTGCTTCTACAAACATTTGTGAAAGAATGGGTCGCTCTCAGGAGCTCAGTGAATTCAAGCGTGGTACCGTGATGGGTTCATTTGTGAAAATTCCTCAATGCTAAATATTCCACGGTCAACTGTTTGTGGTACTATAACAATTTTGAAGCAATTGGGAACAACAGCAACTCAGCCAGGAAGTGGTAGGTCATGTAAAATCACAGAGCGGGGTCAGCAGATGCTGAGGCGCACAGTGCGCAGAAATCACCAACTTTCTGCAGAGTCAACAGCTACAGACCTCCAAACTTGGTGTGGCCTTCAGATTAGCTCCAGAACAGTGGTAGAGAGCTTCATGGAATGGGTTTCCATGGCTGAGCAGCTGCATCCAAGCTTTACATCACCAAGTGCAATGCAAAGTGTTGGATGCAGTGGTGTAAAGCACGCCGCCACTGGACTCTAGAGCAGTGGAGACGTGTTCACTGGAGTGACCAGTCACGCTTCTCTGTCTGGCAAACCGATGGACTGGGGGGATTATGGTGTATGCTTCAGCATACCAAGACATTTTGGACAATTTCATGTTTCCAACTTTGTGGGAACAGTTTGGGGATGGCCCCTTCCTGTTCCATGACTGCACACCAGTGCACAAAGGAAGGGCAATAAAGACATGGATGAGATAGTTTGGTGTGGAGGAACTTGACTGGCCTGCACAGAGTCCTGACCCTCAATCCATCTTTGGGATGAATTAGAGCCAGGCCTTCTCGTCCAACATCAGTGCCTGACCTCATAAAAAAGCTTCTGGAAGAATGGTAAAAAATTCCCATAAACACACTTTTAAACCTTGTGGAAAGGCTTCCCAGAAGAGTTGAGGCTGTTATAGCTTCAAAGGGTGGGCCAACTCCAAATTAAACTCTACGAATTAAGAATGGGATGATATTAAAGTTCATGTGCATGTAAAGGCAGATGTCCCAATACTTTTGGCAATATAGAGTATGTTCAGCTAGTTCAGGTGGGCCTCACTAACAACAATGCACAGATATTGCAGCCAGACAATTTTCACGGTTTTCGTTTGGCTTAAGAGCATCTTCAAGGAAGAAATGGTCAGAAAATTGGTTGTATTTTTCAGTCTGAATGGCACCAAAGCAAAGACTGGCTTTGTGGATGTGCTGTTTATCATGTGCGATGCTCAGCGGCAGGCAGCACCAGCAATGTCTGGAATAATGCAGGATATTACTTGAACAGGTTGCCCTTCAAATATAGCAGGCCCAGATGCTCTCACTGCCACACACTTACACACATAGACCAGCCAGACTGTAATATCTGTTGTTCACCTCCTAATAACAGCCTTGAGAGTATAGTTTGGATTATTGTATATTGCCATCCATGTATAACAATACCAACTCATCCTTGTGTTTATTTATTTATTTTGTAGCTATTAATAACTAGATGACAGCAGCGTTGCAGTTAAGTTTAAAGGTAAGTGAGGTTGCACATTTTAAATATGCGGAACTGTACAGGCGAGTGTGCATCATGTTCATTATAAAATAGGCAGAGAAACACCCTCAAATTTGAGAACATGCCATTGGACTTGCAGTTATCTTGTTATCTTACTCAAGAAATCAGTTTATTTGCCATTTCTACCATCTTATATATCTCATCCCTGCCCATTCCTCCTCCTTTCAGTTTCAATCATCAGTCAGTTGATTGAGAAAGTGTTGACCAAATCCCCCATGTGCAGTCTGCCTGTTAGACTCAAGTCACCAACACCTCCTCGTCCTCTCTCGCCACCTTCCTCAGTGTGGTCTAGAGCCTCTTGATTGACTGGTAACAAATGATCATCCCTCTGGCTGCTCACTATGCTGGGCTGAAATAGCCCACACTGGATGGTTGCTGCTCCCATACAGATCAAATGGATGTGGGAGAGGAATGGAGATGGATTCTCTCCGCCATTCTCCACTCGACAATGTTTTGTCCACTCGCCGTGTCGAGGGGAGAAAAAAAAGGACACTTAAAAGAATTTAATTTGTAAGCCCAGTAGTGGTTAGCTGGGAAACTGCTGGAGCTTTTTCAGAGACATGACAGCATTTTGGTGAGAGTTCCACATAGACATATTCTAAAGTGATTCTACGCCCACAAATGTATTCTTCATTTGATATTGAAGCCACAAAGCAAATTAAATGTAATTAGTTCCTCATTAAAACATTAAAACATAAAAACATTTCTTATATTCACACATTTGAAATCTGATATTACCAAATATTAATATTAATCTAAACATAATTTCTCCAACACCTGTGAACATATTGTGAAATCAAAAAGTTTATACAGTAACCTGCCAGCATTCCATGGCAATGTCCAAGACAATTGGAATCTCACTTGAGTTGTGTATTTGAACAGTGTTTCCTTAAACTGCGTATTGTTAGCTGTAGATGTGAGTATGGTTTGGATGTTTTACCCATTTTCCATCATCTACCCAAGTAAAAAGCTGCTCAAGCTTTAGTGACCCTCCTCCGTTTTGTGCTGCAAAGCACATATTCCACGCCGAGCCCTTCCTCGAGGCATTGTGGAAATGCACCGATGTTTCCATGTGGATTGTCACACCGCAACATTTGTCACACTTAAATTAGCCTTGTGTGTTTGTGAGTCATAGCCACTCAGTCGTGCGCAAGACAGGTGACCTCTTGCACTCTTTGTTCAAAGAGAGGTGAGCATGCAACAATGAGGGAAGTGGGTCCCTGATGATTAAGAACTGCCTCGCTCCTGAGGCGTCTTTGTCTCCAGAGACACATCATCCTCCTGATAGTTTCTATGCTGAGCTTCAGCCCTCTAACAGATGACAGAGAGAGACGCCCAGCTCTGTCTGATTCAGTGGGCTATGCACGCTTTTTTTGTTTGTTTCTTTCAAATCTTACATACTTATGACTTCCGGTGTGGGTGTTGATATTTGATTTGAGCAGGAGGCTGTGATTGATGTCACTGAGCAGCTGAGCCCAAGATAGAGTCGTCTAACCATTTAAAGTATTGGTTTTTTCATTGCAGTCGTGAGACTCCCATGGGTCTAGGATGAAATCCCAGGAGTCCTGCAGAATTTTCATTATGTTTTCATTATGCTCAGTAACATTTAAAACCCCTACTGATGTAGACAAGCTCTACTGATGGATATTTACACTTTTATAGGTCACTGATATTATTTTTCTTTAGCTGAAGCATGTGCCTTCAGGTGGCATGGAAGTGACAGTAACTAGAGTCTTGTGAATTGAGGCATGAATTGGTGTGAAACCACTTGGAACACAGGAAGCTGGTTAATAGTGTTGATGACATGTCACTTGAAGTGATCCCCAAAGCCTTCACACCCACGTACCTTTTTTTTTTCACGTGTAAAAAAAGAAAAAAAAAAAGAAACACTGCCAGTCAAGGCATTTACTGACCGACAGCTAACTTAGCTCCAGATAACAGCAGTTTATCCTTTAAGCCTCAACAAAATTAGTTCCAATTCTTTTTCAATGCTAATGCATGGACATTTTGTTTTGTCTGGAGAAAAATTAAGCTGGTGGCTAAACAGCTTTTTTTTTTCAATCACTTCCCCTCCAGTCAGGGATGAACTGGGAAACAAATTCAGCCTTGACCAGAGGGGGTAGTAGTATACCACAGTCAAGGGTTAGGGTTAGGGTTAACTGTCATGGGTCAGTTCCCTGTCTAAATGAGCACTGTCCTTAAAAGTTGTGACGACAACCTTACTAGATCGGACCTGGTAACACTTCTAATGTCAACATAGTAAAAGTCTGAACTGCATGCCGGCACATTATCACATAGACATCGGTAATGGTTCACATCTCTGCATCATTATTAGTCTAAAAACATCACAGATACCCCTTTTCCACCAAGAAGAACCAGGTGCTCGTTCGGTACTGGTGCTAGTGCTGGTGGCATGGAGCCAAGTTAGAGCCACGCCATTGCATCACTGTAAAACAACTATGTTTGCTTCGATTACATAGCAGTTTAACAAACGCAATAAGTTGATGATAAATATGTTTATCTTTATAAATGGTCTTAAGGCTGATTGCGAGCCAAAGGTTGCCTGTTGCCTGGGCACATCGGCAATCGGGCCACTGGTAGGACACAATTGTACCGGATTTCAGCGCGAAACAGTGTGTGAAAAACCTCCACGTGTCCCAGGAGTCATTCCAATACATCTGCGATTGGACCAGGGTCGTCCTGGCGAAAAAGGACACAAATTACCGCTTGTGTGTCCCTTTCCACCATTGATCGTTGGTCACGATAACCCCGCTTCCAGCCCCTGACATACATGGTTCTTAGCTCTGGCCCAGCAAAGAGTTGGTGCTTGCTAAGCACCAGTTTTTAGAACCTGGAGCCGGTGCTTAGGTGGTGGAAACACAAAGAACTGGTGCTAAGTCAGGCTCTGGCT
The DNA here is from genome assembly GCA_900302755.1 of Chromis chromis. NCBI lineage: Eukaryota > Metazoa > Chordata > Actinopteri > Pomacentridae > Chromis > Chromis chromis. Next base: position 5,657 of record OMNN01024448.1, read on the forward strand.
CCAAACTAGCACTGGAACCAGCTCGGTGGAAAAGGGGTAAGAGAGCTGAAGACAGATTTAGGTGCCAAAATCAGGTAATATCTTTCGTATTCAATTTGTCCTACAATTCCTCATCTACAAACTAAAATGTCCATGAAAATAAAACTTGACAAAACGTTAACAGGAGCTGATGATTAGTCTGTTGCTTCCAGCTGTTTGTAGGAGTCTTTCCTCTAAGTTTATTACATACCTGCAGTATCAAAGAGAAGCAGGATCCATATGAGCACCTATTTATGCACGAGGAACGACAGAACAACAGAGCCAGGAACATAATTAAATACTTAAAAATTCCCGACATGGAGAAGCAGTCCAGATCAGGATCTAACAGTAAGTGACTCTGTGAACTTTTCTTCACCTCATACAGGTGAGATGTGTAATCTGGACCAGGGACATTAAAAATCCACTGGCAGAATTTTCATTCAGTCCGTATTCGGTGGGCATTCGGAGGAGTTAAATGAACTCACCTAAACACACTCTTGCAATTTTACATGTTGGCATCAACTATAAAAAAAAAATGCAAAGATTTTTTTTTTCTTCACAGTTGTTCTGCCAATATTTCCAGTGAGGGTGGATTTACAGTTGCACATTGGCGTCTGTTTGCGTAGCTGTCCACCTACACAGAGTGTAGGATTATGGGAAATTAACCAATGCAAAAGCTACTGAGATGCACTTGTGTGCAGTCCTCCAACAAGTCAACGGTTTGCATTGCCCCTTGTCGATGACGCCACTCATGGACTGAATGCTTATTGGTTGAAAGTTTGGCTTGAGTTCTCATCTGCCCTGCTTGTGACTGCAGATACAACAGGCCTGCCAGTGTTGCTTTGTGACATCAATCCATTTTAACACTCAGTTTCACTCCACTACAAAGCATTTTTTTCTTCACCAGAGGCAAAACAAAAGCAGGAACACGAACAAGAGTAGCCTACATTTCCAGGTTTTCCACATACTTTCGACGCCACCCACAAGTGGCCGCACATAGCTACAACAGGTACATGTGCGTCTGCAAAACCCTGCTTAGCACCAACGCAGAACTAAAGCAGTTGCATGTTTCCACCTTTAGGAGTGTAAAGCTTAGTTTCATTAAAGGATACAGAATGCATAAGATTACAGTATCTATGTTCTTCTTCAGGGTTCTTGTCTCTCAAATACTAAGTGATTTTACCTGTGAGCATCATGTCTCATTAGCTTTTCTGGCAGATCATGGCTGTATAAAAGGAAGAAAAGCTATCTTTTCTCTCCATGTGAACGCGCTTCGAAATGTCTGTAGATGTGATTAAGCGCTTTACAAATTAAAGTTGATTGATTGAAGACATTTTGTTAATGAAATAAAAAAGGTCTACATTGTAACTCTAGTATATTCCTAAAATGCCTAAAATTCTATGCCTGAGCAACGTTCTTGGCTTCATTTGATATGCTCCTGACTGCAGAGGTGGCCGTCACATCAGCATAGGAAGTCCTGCAGCTTGTTTTCACGCTCAGTTGTGTATTTCCAGTGTTGAACGGCTGACCTCTCAACTGGAGTGGTGGCTCGAGAAAGTGCTGCAGCGCGGTGCATCGAGTTAAACATCAGGCCTGGAGGGTTGTCGCAGGTTACACTGATTTCTATACATTTTTCATCACCCTTCTCCCTATTTCATTACAGTTAAGTCGACAGGTCTGCTGTGGGGATAACGCGACCATTCAGCTGCAAAATAAGTTTTGAATTCCATCACTTAGGCAGCATGTGTGAGATCAGGGAATGCTCTTCTTCGTTGGTATCATAATTTTCCAACTCACCGCCGCTGTCCCACAGTGCTACTGCTATGATGACTGGAGAATCAGTAATCTATGTAAAATGGTCACATCTTGGGTGTGTAGCTTCAATATTAAACATGAGAGTTTTCCTTGTGGAGTCCTGTTGGTGAATGCAAGAAACCAATGTGGTAAATATTTAAACACAGCAATGTAGCTGCTGGTTTAATAAAGGCTTCAAAACCTCCCTTCATAAGGCGACCAGAAATGTCACACTTGCTATGTCCATATTTTTATTCGCTCATTATATCCCCAGGTACAGTACATTTAGACACCTGTAATATCCTGTTATAATGTTGTAAAATCATCAAATTAGAGTCTGAAGCTCTAATTGGTGAGTCCTTGAAAATCTGTGACTTCGATGACACTCGTCCCAGGAGCTGTGAGCCCTCCGTCTTTAGGATGCTCCAGTAAAAGCTCCCTGTATATAATGTGGAGTTATATGCATGCCTTCCTGACATATGATAAAGAGCCTTCCCCTCGCTGCTGTGTACAAGTGAAAGGGAGAAGAAAGGTTTAAACATCTCCTGCTCTCAGATGAATCACCTGTGCATTGTTTCATAATTAATTAGCCCATAAAGAGACAGAACAAAAGAAAAGGAAGAGGCAGCATCTTGTGAATCCACTAAGGTAATTAACATCCCTCCCTCAACCTGTAATATTGCAGGTTTCTCCAAATAATTGCCTCTCGCACCCACAGAGGCTCAGTGGTCCCGTGTTTGCCTGTTTACACAAAGAAAGGTAAGACTGAGTGGGTTATATTTAGACCAGGGCATAATTTCAAACATCCAGCTGTCTTTACCCACAGTGTGAAGAGATTCCTCTACAGTGTTTAAGCCTTCTGCCTATGTTTCTCTTTCTTTAAGTGGTAACCAAAGCATAAAATAAAAGACATTCTTAACATACATACACTGGCCCACAACACTTTATTGTATTGCAGAAAAGTACAGATGAAATAGCACGGGGGCTTTCTTGTCCAATACGTTCATGTATGCAACTGCCTCTGAAACTTGTGTTTGTCAGCATCCTGGGGAGAGTTGTCAGAAAGAAATGGTTTAATGCAAAATAGATGCATCCCCCATGGTTTGTTTAAAATAGCAGCAACCATTACCACGTAGGATTCAGCTGTGGAGCCAAGGCAAGCTAAGATCAAGGGAGTTAGCAAGTTATATCCTTGCACCGCGTTCTCCATTTGGATACACATGGGGCACCGCCCACTGAAACACGGCATAACAAATTTGATCTAAAAATATGAGCTCCGACGGCAAATTTGATGTGGACATATTAAATATTGATGGGTCATTGAAAAAGCTGTGGTTTCATATCTCGACGTTTAATGTCACAGAATGTGGTTTCTGTATGAACGATGGGACACAAAAAATGATAAATAATGTATTTACTTATTTTTGATGGCAGGCTCCATGAATATTAAGGGCTTCAAAAAACCCTAGAGTGAGTGATTCCGCTTTTACATCTTGTGGCGTCATTAGATGGGCAGTCATTGAGGAAAAGAAATAACACTTTGCTGTCAGACACAGCCAGGCTATTGAACTAGGCCCTACGGGAATGGCTTGATATTGTGGGGAAACGTGCTTACTCACTTTCTTGCCGGGAGTTAAAGGAGAAGGTCACTAACGTTCTTGTGTTTGTACACAGTCAATATGAAGCTACCACCAGCAGCTGGTTAGCTAAGGCACAAAGGCAGGAAATTAAGGAAAACAGCTTGCCTGGATCCGTCAAATGGTAACAAAATCCACCAGCGCATCTAAAGCTCTAATCTCCTTTGTTTAATTTGTCTAAAAAAAAATGTTAAAAAAAACAAAAAAACACTTCCAAATATGACAGTTTGTGCTTTTGCAGGGATTATGTGCTCTTGGCTGTGTCTTTGTGCGAAATTATAGCGGTAGATTCATATTTATGACACAAATACGGGATGGTTTCTATCTTTTTAGCAAACTTTCAGCAACAAAGTGAAATATTTTACAACATGCTGATGTATTCGTTTAATATTGCAAAAAAAAAAACCTTAAACACAGAGTTGACAGTCCTTCAGATTTAATGTGATTTCTGCTTAAGGCATGTCCAGGCAGCTTGGCGCACATGGTGGTCTCTGAACATACGTCCTTTACCCAACATTTGGACAAGACTATCAAACTTTGAAGGGGCATTCGTGTTTCTTGCCTCAATCCCCTGCCACCCTTTGCCATACGCAAGTGAGAATGAACAGTCAAGGTCAACAGCTGATAACACTCTTAACCCCAGACTGACCTCATGGCGGCTTGTTTCACATGAGGGACCCCGCTTTGGTGGAGGCAATTTGTCATGTTCGCAACGTAACCGGCAATTACCCTGCATCCTTATAGGCATCATGTATCATTGACTCTCGGCAACTATCTGTGGACCTCAAAAATCCCAGCTGATCCATACAGGCCAAACATAGCCACCACATTAGAGTTTGACCTCAAATCTGGATTTTTTTTCTTCTTCTGCGAATAGAAAAATGAAGAACATGCCAGAGTGTGGAGAGTATACTCATCAGCATACCGTACCCTTACCCTGATTTTTTTCTTTTAACAGTCTAATATTGAGTCTTTGTTATTTGTGTCCACGGGGCCCAGTATTTGGTCAATAATTCATTGCTCTAAGTCATTACGGTTTAAATATTTTATTACTTTATCATTAAACCACGTCTCTCAATCTTTCTCGATGTGCAATAATCCCAAGAAAAAGGGGGTTACTGTCCTTTTTATTGAGCTTCTGTTGATTGAGAAAGAAAGAAGATGATGATGTGCCCGACATCATAATTATCCCGTGGCAATAAACTTGAGCAATTAAGTGTAAGAGGGAAATCCCGACAGCTTTCTTCTCTCCCACACCTCCTCTCAGAGCCTCATGCCTCCCTCCCCAACATCCTCCATACATCACCTTCACATGTGGGTCTAAAGTGGGTCAGCTTGTGCTTCCCTTGCTCAGTGGAAAAGAGCATCCACATTCATCATTGTGTTGTAAGCTCTTTGTTTCTAGACACAATTATCCCTAAACAATGGCACTTGCAACAAATATTTCTTTGGCTTCTGAGCATTTACAGTTTCCAGGATATAAATGTCTGGCTGAGGGTGAACTACTTTTGACTTTTGTACACTGATGTTAAACTTGATTTAAATCTAAACTCCTTTGAAAGTTTTTAAAAAAAAACTTAAATTACTCATTATTAACTTTATTGTTTAGATCGCTGGGATACCGAATCCTTCAGTCATTTGACACAATGTCATAGATTTCTGCAATGGAATGCAACAAAGACCACTTATCATAAATTAGTGCTGAATTGATAGGTTCATTTTCACAAAAGGTGTTCTGTATTTCACAATATCTTTTTTTTCTGATGTTTGTCAGGAATAATACCTCAGAAACGACTTGCTGGGTTTTGAAGGACCTTGCTTAAACAATGTTTTTCAGAATTTAGTCATAAATGAAGCCTGGGATCTTTCTGTGTGGAGTTTGCATGTTCTCCCTGTGGAGCGTGGGTTTTCACCAGGTACTCCGGCTTCCTCCCACAGTCCAAAAACATGCTGAGGTTAATTGATTATTCTAAATTGTCCGTAGGTATGAATGTGAGTGTGCTTGGTTGTCTGTCCTTTGACCGAGTCAGCTGGGATAGGCTCCAGCCCCGATGCGACCCTACAGAGGATTAAGCGGTGTATAGATAATGGATGGATGTATTAAAATAGGTGTCAATGCCTAACTGTGCTGCCTGTATTTCCCAGTGAAATTCAAAAGGCTTTTAAATTTTTTTTTATAGATTGCCATTTTGTAAGACGCTTCTCTAAAACAGGACACCTCCAACTGCAAGCATGTTTTTTTGTGTGTTTTTTTTTCTTAGTAATTTTCTTTCTTTTAATCCATGGAGGTTTTATGTCTGGAACACATCTCCACCATCTGGAAAAGTGAGTTTTATTTTTGCGGCATTATCACAATGTGAAGTCGATGGGCTTAGCAGAGCCAGCAGAGAAACATTAATACACATTTGAGGTTTTAGCACAATGTGGAGAAAACATGTAAGCTTGAACATTTTTTTGTGTTTTTATTTATTTTTATTTATTTATTTTTAGCAAAAAATCATGCACAAGCTAATCAGTGTTCAAGATAGCGGAACAGTATCCAGTTCTCCGTAATTCATCCTGATTACACCACAATTACAGTTTCAGGCATTAGAAATGAAAGGAAAAGTGCCTTACCAAAGAAAACTTCTGTATTTATCCATCTAAAATTGAGTTGCAAACTTTATGTGGCATCTGTTTTATATCAGAAATAATGTGTAAATTTACTGTGCTGTCTGCCAAAGACAGACAGTTAGCTAGACAGCTAAGGTAAGAGGGCTCTAGTATGGGAAAGGTAGCTTGTAAACTAGCCACAGCTAGTCTTAGCGAAAACTAAAGTTTAGTAATTGGTTCCAACAGCTGTTATCTTTAAAATAAAATGATTGATTTATATAAACTAGCATCTTGGTTATTTAGCTTATTATTGAACATAATTAAATAGTAGCTAATTTAGATATTGATGGACAAGAGAAAACAACTAAACTCATGCTAGAGGTAGCTAAGCTAAGGTAGCTTCTTAGTATTTGATGAGGTAAGCTAAAAAAATCACATACTTAAATGTGTTTTATAGTAAATTAATGTGTGATATTGTTGGGGGGTTTTGTAGATAACAATTGTAGTCAAGCAGAAAGAATTAGCCAAACACTTTCCTATAAGCAAGTTTAGGTTCATGGCAAACTATTGTGGTTAACCTCTGGCAAACCTTTGTTGCCACAAATTTACAGGAAGGTCATATATTTATCTGCACTGGTGGAAAACCTACTTTGCATATACAAAATGTGGTCTGACTACACATTTGTGGCAACATTGATAACAGACTTTGAATAATGCCAAGGTATTTACAGCAAACATAAATCAAAATGTTTGAAATTAACAGCAAACTTGTTACCAGAAGTTTGCCACAACTGTGGTGGTAAACCACAGATGAACATGTTCTCCGGTAGTCGCAAACTTCTCATTCTTAGTCAACCAGAATGTTACTAGAAGTTTGTGACTTGTGGCCAACATTGGCAAATTGCGAAAGCAGTTTTTGGCGAATTCATGTCTTTGCTGCAAATCAACCACAAATTGGTCACAAGATTTTTGCTATTGTCAGGCTAATAATCAAACCACAGTAAAAATGGACGAGGAAGCGGAGAGAGCGCAGTTGGTTGAAAAACTTTCTGAGCATTCTGTAAAGATTTCCCAAAGGCAGAACACACTAGCTGTAATTTCAGTTAGCCAATTTCCTGATTCTACTGCAAGGTTTTTTGAGGGGTGAATAATCATCACAAAAAGACAACATGAAAGCATCATTTGTTTGTGTTTTACTGGTTGTTATCCAGTGTGAAAACTCTAAGCCTCGTTTTTTTTTTACCACTACTTCTGTGTTTCTTTAGTAACTGCACTGCCTGAATGCAAAGCATGACTTCCTCAGGGCACTAAAAATCAACCTCACCATCCGTATTCACTGCAGTGACACAGTAAAACCAAACAGACTGACATACTGTATTATTCCAAACAAATTGAGCATTTAAAATCCTGACTTGACCCCGATTTTGTCTGCAGCTTAGGAAGACTGCGCCTGCCAAAACCACACATTTTAATACACATAAGAAATGGAAATATACTTGTCTCCCCGGTTTCATCAGGGCTGAGCCAGCAGGCTGCCTCTCTGTGCAGCTTCTGGTGGGTTGTGTCTTTCCCATGCTGTCGTCATGCCTCGCTGTGAGGGAACATTTCCTTCCAGACACAGATCCAATCTGGACCACAGGAGGAGAGTCACCCTTAGGCTACAACACCACAGACAAGACACAGGATGGCAAATATGCAACCACGGCACAGAGACTAATGTTCTACTTTTTTTTTTTTTTGAGAAGCAAATGATATAAGTATGTTAAGACCTGCAGACTTTTTCTGTGCTTCCTGTGGTCACCTTTTTTTGCTTTTTTTCATTGTGTGTGCAAATATCCTGCCTGGATCAAAAAGCAGGGAAAATAATGTTTCAATTAAATCTCCAACTATATGCTGAGAGGGTTTTGAAAATAAATGTGTGAAAATGGAGGAAAAAAAACAAAACTTCTGACAGCTATGACCTGACCTTCCTGCAGCCCTCCTAATTAATGACATTCAGTCAACATTAACCTTTCTGAAAAAGACATGACATAATTCTGACCATTAAATTGAATTATTCTGTTCGAATGTGATATCAGGATTTCTCACAGTTGCCAGCAGAAGTCTGTCAGGATCTGTCATGTTGGAGTTCCTTTTTCATTGACAGCTTCCATAGAATCTTTGAATCATCTGTTGGATCAATGGTTTCTCTGTTCTTTTCTATTCCTTTCTTTCCCTGCACAAGTCCAGTATTTAAATGTATAGTAAAGTAACATTATGGAACATAACATGTCAGGTTTTTCCAAATGAATGTCACATGGTGCTACTAAATGAATGTCAGTTGGTGTTACCTATCACTGACGCCCTGTTTCGGAAGCTTCCTACAGAAAATGGTGCTTTGCTTGAATACAATGGATTTTTATATGGTCTGACATTGTGTTGTGGACAGCACCTTTTATCAAGTACTATCCCTCCCAAATCCCAAATGTGTCTATTTCGATTTCTGTTGTTGGAGTTTCATTTTTTTTAATGAGGTCTAACAGGGAGTTACACCACTCTGGGGTCTAACTCCAGCCTGTGGCAAATATGAAGGGCTACAACTTCAGTATTTTTCTACATATTGATGAAGAGAAGAAAAGAAGAAAAGAGCACTATTGATTATTATTCATATTTTTACACTTACGGCAGTGAAGTTTGAAAGACCCCAAAGAATGCATGAGTGAAGCTAAGGTCAACAAAATTCAAGAGTTAAATCCCACTTTAGCATAATGTTTAATACAGATGCGTCTGAAACACTGAGCCACTGGCATTGTGTAGTCAGTCAGTGTGTCAGTGAGTAAGTATAATAAGCAAATATAGCACCTGTGTTGTAGCCAAAAATCAATATACATTCTGGAAAACAGGAGGGGACATTGGCCATAAATAACACAAACTATAGCTGATTTTGCAAAGAAGCACCGAAAGAAGTAATGAAACAAAGTTAAACTTGAGTTGGAGTGATTAAAAGTTTGACAAGACTAAACTGTTTTTGTCCCACTTTCACTCAGTTTGTGAACTGCCCTACCAAAGGTGACCCTAATCTGCTGTGGCCATCCGGTTCTACAATTCCTCATCCTTCTGCCAAAGCTCTGTAACTGTATAACATTCTCAAGCAACTGTTACAAGCTAAATTCGCTGCAGGGATTTATAGTTTTCTGATTCTAAATCTAAAGCAATGTCTTATTTTTAATGTCTTTTTTTTTTTTTTCAAAAAGTTAGAGCTACAATTAAAATGGGGCAGATGTTTTCTAAGGTGAAGAGATGAATAATCACTAAATATGTCTGACAGCTTCATAAGAAAATGTGATGTTAATTGTTTACGATACAATAGGAAAGGAAAAAACCTCCAAGCCACCTCAGGGCATTTTCATGCAAAGTGTACAATAATGAGACCTGGCAGTTATTTAAAGTGACTTACATATTCGGAGCCATAATAAGTTTAAAGGAAAATAATTTTCAAGGAGCCTCCTTCAACACATTTGCACCAGGTTGCATCAGACCTTGAGTGACAACAGACTTCTAAAACACTCTTGACAGATTGCATTTATTCCAAGAAGTCATCCATCTAAAATAGACAATGCAACTTGGGAAATATTTCAAAAAACATATTCAAGTAGTGGTGTTTGGTGACATTAAAGACACTCAGTGACAGCGTAGTCAGTCTGTATGCTGTGTAGAAGGTTCAGATACAAAATCTAAACTGTATTAAAACCAAAAATCGAAAAAAATAAGTTCCTAATAGAGTTATGTGTCATCGTGACTGACTGTAGTTCCTAAACAGCCCTGTACACCTAGAATGGAATTTATTCCAACAGTCTCATTCAGTGCACATCAATTTGATGCAACACTGCAGCAATCACAGCTCATTGACATTCAGGCAGTTGCGCGTTTCCATCTCTAACATCATTGGCTCTGACAGTTCAAGACTATTTCTGTAACAGATGATATCACATGACACAAATGACTTAACTCCCCAGCTAGGGGAGTTCAGCATTCTGCCACAGCGCTAACACATTTACAGCCGTATTATTAGCTTATTTCTGTCCATTTCTTCCAACTGTTACCAATAAGTGAAATTCTGCCTTATTATGGCATGTCAGTCTGAGCCTGACACAGCAGCAAACTCTCATGAGAACCAAATGTGTTTCACTGATCGACACCCATCACCATTTAACAGCAATCAAAATGTAAGATAAGAAGCAATTTATTTGTCATTTATGAACCCTTAGAGTCATTTGCAAAAATGCTTTCTTAATAACTTATGCTCAGCAATCCTTAATATATATTTATCTACAGCACTAAAAGTATTTGTGTGATTATTGTGTCTGGAAGCTGCGTAAGTGATGCGGCACTCTAGAGAGGTAGGATTCAGGCTAAGTAGCACTGGTCAAAAATAAAGAACTATTTCTTTCTGTTCTTCTTGTACTTGGCAAATTTGATAATACCACATTTGCACATACTGCCTTCAGGAAATAAGTCTGTCATGACAAAATTTCTTGCTCCCCCCCCCCCCCCCCTCCCCAAAAAAAACCCC
>OMNN01024449.1:0-15686 GCA_900302755.1 Chromis chromis
AATTACACATTCATATATTTTTTTTATATTATTATTTTTTAAACTACAAATAATGTCAACAATCTGTATTGTTTAAATGGTAATTCATCCTTCTACAACATTTGACCATAAATGTATGCTAATTGTTTTCTACAGTTTTTCAATCTTACAGTATTCCATTCTTTTTTTTATCATATTTTATTTGGCACCTTTTCTTTTTTAAACAAACTTTTCTAATTGTTGAATACGAACCATCTTTAAATGTCTGTTACCTGAGTGATATCTGACTGCAGGGAGTATGAAGTAAACAAACAAGCTTGCAGTAATCACAGATTGTGCTTTTAAATGCAGGCAGATTTAATACATACTGTAAAGAAAATAAGATGTGTTTCAGAGCGTAATCTAATGCAGCAAACAGACAATGTGTTATCAATTTCTCCCCACAGAGCAGGAAGTATTTTGTGGAAGGAGGGCGACCCGGTGATGAATGTGATGGTCCGATGGCTTCGACATCTTCAGAAAACGTCTTTCATCTGCTGATTTTAGCTGCACGTCCACAGCAGGCAGAGAAACAAGAGCTACAGGTTGTGTTTGAATGTTTGTGCGTCCAGTCATGATTGTGTTTTCCAAAGCAGAGCTAATGTGCAGCACGAGGAGCTCTGATGGAGCGAATCGTGTTCATGTGACTAATGATTTACGGCACTAATGGAGAGCAGTTTGTCTCCTTTCATTTCACATTTCTTGTATTAATTTATGGCTTCTTGATGGAACAGCGTAGTTCCATGCTAACATCCGTCTGGATCTTGTTTTATGGGGAAAAATAACAGGAGAATTAGATTTTTCAGTTGGACTTGACAATACAAACATTTCACAGTGGTTTAAACAGACATTTGAAGTACATTGGCTGTAACTTTGACATGACTTTAAATGCAATATTGAGCTTTTCATTCCATAATTTACGCCTGAATGATGCTGTCTGGACGTTTAATTGAACATTAAACATGTGGATTAAACTGCTCAGCTGATCTCAAGTTGCTCACATCACCACAGCGTTGATAAAAAACGGTACTTGCAGTATAATTTTAGCACAACTCTTAAATTTAAGTAGTGATTTATGAGTGACGTCCATCCGAAGGCAGAGAATTGGTTCCTGAGTGAGGCAGGAAAAAGAAGAGCTGCTGTGCTCTTTAACTTACTGGTTTATAAATACGTCTTCATATAAAGAAGAATGAGGAGGCTGAGTGCTTTAAATCTAAGTCCAGGGAACACTAAAGTGCTTTTCATAGAACACCACTGATACTGATTTTTTTGTGGGGGAGTAAAATCAGAAACACAAACATATGGCTTTTCCCCATATAGAAGAATGATGGTGAGGTGCAGCAGACCATTCTACACTACAGAATGGGCTGGATAACCAAGACTATATACAGTACATACATACTTTACTTACCTAAAATTATATATGTCAGTGCTGTCAAATATCGCGTTATTAATGCGTTAACGCAAATCAATTTTAACGCGTCAATTTTTTTTTATTGCGAGATTAACGTTCTTTTTGACCTAGTGAACTTTTTCACAAGCTGTGTCCAGCTAGCTAGCAGCTAGTAAAGTTAGAAAAACTACAGGATCCGGCTGTAGACCGGAAACAAAAAACAATACTTGCCTTGCCTGCTCACCAGCTGCAAAAGAGTAGGCTACCGTTTTGTGTGGATGGCGAGCGCGAGACGCCGAAATGGATGCAAACATCACTGTAATAGTTAACAATGATGTGCACTTTGTAGTTACCTCCGCCAAGCGAAGCTTGGTTTGTTTGTTAGCAAGATAACTTGAAAAGTTATGAACAGATTGTTACGACCAGCCTCTAGGGGTGACTGGTGCAACAAAGCAAAACCATATGTAGTTGGTATAGGTAAAGCAGTTTATTGCTTAGTGATGGAGTTAACTCAAAACAAGTGATAAAGTAACAAAGTTAGTGGGTGTTGCTACAAATCAAAGAACCAAATAAAGGCTAACAGAGTCGTAGGTAAACTTAGACAAAACAAAACCAACTCCCTAGCCAAACTAAACCCCAGTAGCAACCCCACACCAAACAGAAATTACAACAAGTGCACGAAACTAACTAAACAAACTGGTGCCTCAAACACATTTACATACAAAGATGAATCACCACCAACTGGTGGCTACAAAACACAATAGCATCAAAAACACACAGAAGATACTATGTCTAATCTCTGAAGTGGCAGAAGCTAACAGAGGTCAACAAAAGTCTTCACCAAGACGCACACGAATACCTCTCACCGAAGTTAGCTTAGTCAGCCCAACAAAGCTACAAGACCGAGTAGCCACGAAACACATACAACAAGTGGCTACAGAAACACTTAGCACGCACACACACTGAACAGGAGGCACCAGGGCGAACTGGTCAGATTAAATCCCAGCCACCATGACTGAGGGTTTGGTTGATTATTTATCTCGTCCAGGTGTGCCGATGGCTGCAGTGGATTGGCTGATCTTGGAGGGAACTGAGTGGTGGACCAATCACAGGTCAGGAGGCGGGGAGAACAATGGCTAGAGTGCAGGTCTTCTGCTCCAGAGTAATCAGTTGTGATGACTGGCAGCTGGAGCAGGCTCCCATGCCAGCCACTGCCGGGTAACCACAGGCCATCCTGACAAACACAATGCTGGAAGAACAGAGTGTCACCACAGAAGCAATACGGCGCACTGATATCAGTGGCCGTAACACAGTTCCAAATAGAATAGAGTTCTGGGGTTTCAAAATGGTTTAGAAAATGTCACTAGTTTACCTCTTTATTATACATTTTCTTTTACTCTATTTTGTTTGTAACAGGTTATCTAACAATACTTTTGTATTTGTGATTCAGCTTTTCATACCTGCTCAATCAGTCATGAAGCTTAAACAAATATAACTTTCTTTTCATTTTGTGATCAAGTATTTCATAATAAAAAGTATTTAGTATGTTTTGGTTTGTACTATTGTGACATGTAACTACACGTGATTCAGAAAATGTCACTAGTTGTTTATTAATCAGTGTTTTGTTAATGTGTGCTCAAAGATGGCACTTTTCATGATAATTTTCATATTTCAATTCACCCGTAATCAGAGACTATTTGATCTAATTGTTCAATATTGTAGATTCTGAATCAATGACATCATGAGGTTTTTTCTTTAATACGTCCCAAGGTATTGTCTTTCAAACACAGCCTCAAAGTTAAATGTGCGAAATATGCTGAAAGTGGATGGATGGGCAATTTTTTTTAGTTCTTGGAAAGTACTTGATATATGAATCTAAAATTTCACACATACTGTTTTAAATATCCATAGTTTATACTTAATTGTCAAATTGTCAGGCAAATCAGAGGTGGTCAGGCAGAAACTGTACTATAAATTTGATTTGAGATGGAATGATCCACATTTAAAGTGCATGCTGTACAATTAAAATAGCAACCTATAAGACATAGTAATGGCTATTACTAGTGACAATGACTAAAACTGACAACAACAAAAAAACAACAATAAAAAAGTAAAAGATACAACACAATAAAAGGTTAAGTCAGAGTGTCCAGCTCTACTTGGATCAAACTCCAAAGAAAAGAGGTGGATCTTCAGCAGCAACTTCAAAGTTTCTAAAGTCTGAGCAGCTCTTACATGAAAATGTAAACTGTAGAGGTTCCTTCGTTCATATTTTTGTGCCTAAATCTCAAACATTAGAGAACCTCTTGTTGGTCGACCTTAGTTCTGTAATTGGAAAATGATGATGTAAGAGTTCTGCTAAATATGGTGGCGCCAATCCATTTAAAACCTTAAAAACAAACTAAAAAATCTTTAAATCAGTCCCTAAACGGATAGGAAGCCAATGGAGGGAGGTCAATACTGGTGTTATGGGATCACACTTCCCTCTTATGAACAATGAATAACAAATACTTCAGTAAAACGACATTGAAAATGGAGGCCTCAAAGTCAAAAGACAATGCAACAAAAGTGAATGACACACAAATTATAAATCTTGTGATCACTGAAACAATTTTGAGTACACCTGCGGTTTCCAATCAAACTGACTGCATGAACACGGTTCTAAAATCATTTGTAAACACCAGAACTTTCTAAGTTTTGCAGATTTGTGCTATCTGCATGTCTGCATCATGGCCCCACATGGAAAAGAATTGCAAGATGAACTGAAGGTGTTCCTGAGGCTTCACAAAGATTAAAGGATACAAAAGATTAGTGACAAACTAAAAATGAGCTGAAAGTAGTTACATAATGAGCCATAGTACCAGTAATCTGAGCTGTAGTAGCTGTCTTTGTAAAATGATGCAACAATCAGTGCACTACTTGTGCAATCTAGCTCAGAATAACACATGGACAAGTGCTTCAGAATTGTCCCAGTAGTTATCAACGGAAACCAGAATTTCTGTGGCAGCTCGGATAAAGCAAATGACATGCATATCATCAACCTCTGTGGATGGTGTCCAACAAAAAAATAACTATTTTTTTTCCTTTGGAACAAAACTGCAAAACTAAACTTTGCTAAAGAACATAATCCATACTGGCTGAATGTTCTTTGATCAAATAAGACCAAGATAAATGTGTTGGGCTCAGATTGGATCCACCATGTTTGGCGTGAACCTGGTCAGGACTACCACAGTGAATGCATAATGCTGACAGTGAAGCACCAAAACCATTAATGTCTGTGGATATACCAAAAATACTGACTAAATAAAAAGACTCCCAGTCTGCAGAAGCTTGGCAGAAGAGAAATATTCCAGCATGATAACGATCCAAAGCACACTGCCAAAATCACACAAGAGTTTCTAAAGAAGGTACAAAGGGAAAACCAGACCTGGCTACTTGAATCCAATAGCACACTTTTAAAGTACTTTAACAAGAACAGTAGAGCAGCTCAACCCCTCCAGCAAAGAGCAGCTGAATGAATGGCAGAAAGTCTCTCTAGAAATTTGGTATCCTTAACCCCTTGACGCCTGAATTTATTTACAATTATATTAAAAAAAAATAATTATTTGTGTTTTTGCTTTCAAGCTGATTCTAAATTAAGTGGAGATTGTTAATTTGTCTATAGCACATAGAATAGATATAAAGGTATGATGCAACAGGCATTAATGGTAAAAAGGCCACTCTGACCGGTCCTACGAGAAACCAGTGCTTGCAAAAGGTGCCTAGGTACGTATTGAATATGCACAAACCGGCATTGTGGGAATGCATACGCTATCTTGACTGCAGTCTGAATGCAAGCGGTATGTTGGGAATTCGCGACAATCGGCGTTAAGGGGTTAAAGCTGAGGAGGATTGAGTCATCAACAAAAATGAAGTATTGAAAAAATGAAATATATTCTGACTTTTGTTGCACTGAGTTCCTAGTGTAGAGCCTTTATTTTTAATATATTAAATCTAAATTTTTAGGTTTTAATTATACACAACAGGAAAAGCAGAAGTAATGCCATTACTGTGAGGTCATATAATGTTGAATCACTTGACATTTAAGTGATATTGTGAAGGAGTGTCCTCACTTCTGTTGTATACTGTAAGATTGGATATTATATAATTTAAGTTTACTGTGAGTCACATTGTGTGTCATTTTTTGGGGCTCTTCCATGGACTGTAAGCTCTCCAAGTAGAATGTTACCAAGTTAGGCAACATCAGGCCACCTGAATAACAGTATAATAGTGTAAGATTAGATTTTTGGTTCTGATGTTTGACTGACGTTTCTTGTAATGATGGACCCAACTGATAGAATTATGGCATATTTAAGGATGATGTATAGTTTAAAATGTCCTTAGTGTTGTGTTTGTATGGAAAATGAAATGCACATTGTCTTTTGCAGTGATTGTTTGCTTTGACTGATGGATCTGCTATAAGAATTAAGATAGTAATGTGAACTTATTGCTGCACTAAGCACTTAATTATTTAGTTGATATTGTCCTCACATTGTGCCTCTTCCCAAATAAAAGGTTAATCCAGACACAATCCAGACATGAAGCACAAACTGTGACTGTAACCTGTTTAGTTTTTATTGCAGCAGAAGGCGGCGGTGAGTCTCTCTTGATTGAATGTTGAAATCATGTTCCTTATATTAAAGAAAAAATGCGCTGATGCCTGATGAATTCACCGCAATGAGAGTGTCCTTTATGAAGCACTACATTTGTGGTTGGTTAGAACTGGATATTTTGATTGCTTGCACAATGATTCTTGAGAGCTTTTCTTTTTCCACTGATGCATTTTTCATTTGACATTTAATATCAGAGAGTATTGTTGAGCTCATAGGACTTGTTTTTACAATCCTGTATTGTAATCAGCAATCATTCCTGGAGTCTGAGGTGAAGGCTTCACCTTAACTTTTGTTTATATAGCACATTTAAAACAACACAAGTTGATACAAAGAGCTTTCTGTTTAAGATATTAAAAATACAAATTTACACGACTAACAGAAGTTTTTTTTTTAAGTGTTAAAGGTACTTTTTACTTCTGTTAGTCACTTTACATGTTAAAGTCATGACCATACAATATTATAGAGAGACCGACAATTTATTCCCTGTGGCCAAAGAAAAGCCTCCTTTTAACAGGAAGAAACCTCCAGCAGAACCAGCAGAACCATTGTGGAGAGAGAAAAGATAAGCAATAAGAAACAAGCAACAACAAACCTTACCTGACTACGGTTGGTTTTTAGCGCCTTGGGTGAGCATCCTCTTTCCTTGGTTATTTGCTGATTGCCCCCACAAGACCTCCGGAGGGCTCAGCAGTGTCCAAAGTTGAATGTGTGTTCTCCAGCCAGTGTCTTCAGTTTCAGTGCCAGCTGCTGGAGGATCTGGTTGTGCTTCCGGGTGTGGTGCCCTTGGGTGGGGCTGGTCTCGCAGCTAAAGAATGGTGATTGTTGTGTGTTTTTGATGAAGGGGGGGGGCATGATGGGTCATCTCTTAGCCAATAGTTCAGGTTCTTGGGACTGGGAAGAACACTGTAAATATATATATATATATATATTTAAAAAAACTAATTAGGACACTGTTTGGGTTGTTTGCTGTTCATTTTTATACGTAAGGTGTTTTTCTGTCAAGATCCAACATCTGCTAACAAGTCTTTAATCATTTACTGAATAAATAATGATCGATTTCAATTGTAACTGTCTGTTATCGGCATATTAAAGAACTCCATGTTGTCTGAATATGTTCCTGGATACAGACTTGTTTTGTGTGTGTCTGTATTAAATAAATCACAGGTTTTTTAATTGAAATGAAAAGTGCTTTATGCACCCTTAGCTGTGCAAAGGTTAAAGAAGTCTACACCTGAAGAGTCATTTGCTGTTTTACTCTTCATTAAATATACACAGAGTTCATACTTGTATCTAATGCAATTAAACACAGTTGCCTTGGAATAAATCTTATCCTTATGTGTGGACACGGGCTCTTCTGGCTCTTCATGGACATGGAAGGACTGGGGTTAAAACCGCAAGTGATGTTTGAAAATGGATTTGCATTTCACAAAAATGACAATTGAGTGATGTGCGATGTGAGCAAGGATGAAGAGAGGTTTGCAAGGAATTTAGCAATAAGGTGATAATTTCCTGTCTTTGTGCAAAAATCACAGTTTTATTATGTCCAAATACTAAAACACTAGCCAGTAAAAGTGTTTAACATGAAGTGCTTCATCTCCTGCTGGCCTTATTTCTCTGTCAGCCTCACACTGCTTTATTATGTGCTAATTAAAATGGCGAGGTAAGTTTGCTGTTTGTGGAGTGAAAGATGATAAACTGACAATAATGAAGCATTCCCACTTGATATTCCTCTTGAAATTAAAGTGCTATTATCAGCTTTCACAGAGGTGCAATCTATCAATCACATCAGATCTCCTCTCCCCAGCACTGATTTCATACTGTAATAATGCTGTAGCTTTGACAACCAATAAGTAATAACCACTTGGTATCATATAACCTACAGTAAACTATATTCCTATGGACATATCAAGCTTCATTTCTTTGCAACTCATGACAAGCAGTTATTTGCACTGCCTCGGGTTTACTTCTACTGTAGTGACACTAGGGGGAACTAAATAGCCTCCAATAGGCAGCCAAAAGAAGCAATAATAACCCAGTTTCATGGTGAAGTGTTTCCCTCTAGACAGGGTGATTGATAGTTGGGTAATGAGAAAAAAAAATCCTGTGAGGAATTTGTGGAAAAAATAAACTAAAAGAGAAACTTAAAGGCAGGTAAATGGTAATTTGGCTGTGTTCCTTGGCTGATGCTTCCACCTGATTGGGTAAAAGCCAAGAAACATTTCTCCCCCTCTGTATGCTCACATCAGCTCCTCCACCCCTCCCGTGGAAGTGAAATTTGCCCCCCTGTGCTGCAGTTTCTCTACAGCCTTTACTCTGAAGTCACTCCTACCACAGTGTGTACCCTCAGGCAGGAATGCGCGCTGCGTCCTGCTCTCCAGCTTTATCAAACACAGCAGCGGATCTACCAAGGACACAGGCTTTGAATCCAGCTTTTAAAATACACATTTGGTTCTAAATGCTATTTTCTGGATATTTTTTTCCCTGCAGAAAAAGTTGACACTTGGCGGAGACTCCGTGCGTAAAAGGACCGCGTCCGAATCATGCATTGCGCAGAATCTCTGCTCAGTTAATTTACAGGAGGAGAGGAGCGTCTCCATCTGACAAGGATGCAAGTGGCGCGCTGAATGTTGTCGCGTGGTTTTGGGCACCAAACTTGCGCAAAGAGCCTGATCCTGCACAAGTATCGATCGTCTGCGGCGAGGAAGTGATTTGACACGATGGCAGCACTACGGAGGAAATTTGGCGAGGACTACCAGGTGGTCAACACCAACCGGAGCATGACTTTTTCCGCGCCGGTGAAGAGGAAGAGGCAGCGGTTCGTGGAGAAGAACGGCCGATGCAACGTCCAGCACGGTAACCTTGGCGGGGAGACGAGCAGGTACATCTCCGATCTGTTCACCACGCTGGTGGACCTCAAGTGGCGATGGAACCTGCTCATCTTCATCCTCACCTACACGGTCGCGTGGCTGGTCATGGCTTCCATGTGGTGGGTGATCGCCTACATCCGCGGCGACCTGAGCCACGGCGGCCACGACTCGTCCTACACCCCGTGCGTCGCCAACGTGTACAACTTTCCCTCCGCGTTCCTGTTCTTCATCGAGACCGAGGCGACCATCGGCTACGGCTACCGCTACATCACGGAGAAGTGTCCGGAGGGCATCATCCTGTTCCTCTTCCAGTCGCTGCTGGGCTCCATCGTGGACGCCTTCCTCATCGGCTGCATGTTCATCAAGATGTCGCAGCCCAAGAAGCGCGCCGAGACGCTCATGTTCAGCCAGGACGCGGTCATTTCGCAGCGGGACGGAAAGTTGTGCCTCATGTTCCGAGTGGGGAACCTGCGCAACAGCCACATGGTGTCCGCGCAGATCAGGTGCAAACTCATCAAGGTAGGCTACAGGTTAGACCCGATCCAGCTGCCGTGCGCAAAGAGCTATCCAATATGCCCACTGCGCCATTTCCACTCTTGAAATGTCATTACCAAAGGCTAATTGTCAGCCACTTAATTTGCTTTGAAATTGCTCATTATGTTTTCTGAGTGCCTTTCAAGTCATGCATTCAGTTTCCATTCATCTCCAGAATTGACTGCAATCCCTGAGGTTTTAGCAACTCCATCATAATGTGTATTTTAATGAGTGACCATTTGCTTTTACCCCCCTTGCAGCATCTACTTGTAGTGCTGGATTCACCTTGTGTGTTTGTGCTCCCCTCCCTCTTCATTTCTGAGCTGCTGGGTCTGATGCACTCAGGGTCATCACAAACTGTCCCCCCCCAGTCAGCAGAATGGCTGTCAATGGGCTGTATATCTGAGTTCTCCCACTGCTTCAGCTGTCCACGGATGAGATAAATGGGCCCCCGGGGGACAGTATAAGTGGGGAACTATGCCTATTGATTAAAAGATCAATTGAGCCAATTCATACAGTTAGTGGGCCACAATGAGTTGAAATCCCAAGGCCAGTCTTTCCCAAAGATAAAGATGCTACTAATCTGAAGCACCGAGAGCTGACAGTGTTGCTGCTTTTATATGGGACACATGCTGGTTTCAGAGCCGAAAACATCCCGAGGATGAAAGCAGAGCCGAGGCAGCTGCTGGCAGCGATGATAAAAGAGAAACTGTGTCGTGCAACTTTGCAAATGAAATAAAACTGCAGTGTCGAGCAGCGTTTTCCAAGTTGCACCTTGTCAGGGAAATGTGTTTGTCATGCAAGTCCTCTAAACATTATTCTGTTTGTTCTCTGCAGGATTTATGAGCGATAGTTGGGCAACACGTGTGAAGTTTTCCATGACATTGTTTGTTTGAGCCCTGCATTAGTTCAATACAGGACTGCTCTCCAGTCAGTTCAAACCCTAGATGTCTAAAGGGCACCTCTGCTTTGTTGTGACAGGCAGAGTTAGTCGTGGATTTGTCATCTGTGTGGAGTAGCGTGATGATCTCGAGTGACAGTTTACTTTCTGAACCTCGAGGCAGAGCCACCAGTATGTTGCTATTACGCTCAGTGCATCAATGTGGCTACACTTAATGCTTTAATTTGCACATGATATCATTTAAAGTAATGTTTAATGTTCAAACAACAGTTAAAAAAACAAACTAAAATGGTATCCATCAGAGGAATAAAAGTCACTCAACACATTAAAAGCCACGATTAAATAACTTATTATGGCCGCTGTTGCAGCTCTCCTCAGGATGATTTTATATTTCATTACGTTATCTTTTGTTCCTTAATTAACAGCCGAGCGAGGCAAAGAGAAATATGGTGTCTTGATTGCACTTCATCAACAAAGTGTCACAGAGGAATAGTCATAAAAAAAGGCGCTATCATCAACTTTTCTCCTTCCACAGAGGACAGCAGTTTAAACTCAGACAGCTCTGTAGTGGTTGTCTCTAATGCATTCGGCTCTGTTTGAAATAACAGAATGAAAGCAGTAATAAACACCCCTGGGGCAGACTGTAATGGTCTGACCTCTGTCAGATTTGTCTCCACAACCAGTATGCCGATATTATACACAACAGCGCTAGAAATGCCTCCTTTAATGGCATATAGAGCCTCTATAGGTTTATCATTAAAGAGGAATTGTTGGAGCAGTTTAAAATATGGTGTCTTTATGATACTATAACACAGAGTATGACTAGTTTGAGCTGAATTGTCTCACATAATCAGCTCTGATTTGCAGCATTCAAAGCAGAACACACTGCAAGAACGGCTGCAGTTCTGTTGCAGGTTGAGATCCAGTGTTTTCACAGCACAGATAGCCAACTCTCCTCTCAGGTTTGAGGAATTAAACTAGTGCAACATATTTATTACAAAACAAACGGCGAACATTAGTTGTATGAGGTGCTCTGACCCATCTGTTTTTCTGTAATTTTATTTGAACAGTTCTTGGCTTTCTGCCAGAGATCAGTTAATTAGATTTAGGTGAGGATACTGATCTGGGAATTCAGCCAGTATATAATGATTTTTTAAATGATCACTAAATTACCTTTTCAAGCCACACCTATTTATATGTTGGTGGAAGGTCAGACATCCAGGACATCTTAATCATCTGCTAAAAGGCATCAGTGGCATCAGTTATGCCCAGAGGACAGGCAGTAAACAGCCACAACGTTTTTTTCTTAGTTCGCTTTTATCCTCTGCAGCTTCGCGGACAATATCTCGAAACAGATGCAGGAAGTTGTAATGTTTTAAGATGAAGCTTCTGTTTTCTTGGGACGCTGGACAAACTGTGCCGTTAAAACCGTGTGCAGGGTTGCTGCATTGTTGTTTTAGAGCCCATAAAGCTACGTCATTGTGCTGTCAGACTGCACAGTGGTGTATTGTGGAGTAAACTGACTGTACATCACCCCGTAGTACTACACCTGCACTGTGGAAACAATGCCCTGGCTTGTGTTCAGGTAACGCACAGCTCAAGGTCACTGTCAGACGGGTTGCCCACAACGCTGACTGGAGAAATGAGGCATGCTGCAGTAAATCCTAAGGATGGAGCTGTGTAAACGCACTGTGACACGGCAGCAGCAGTCAATTACTGGGAGAGTCGGGGATCGGCCTGGGCTGTAAATTCTAATGGGACCTAGAAACTCTGGATTGCAGTAAAAAGTGAAGTTGGTATCTGTGTAGTAAGAACCACACGTAAGCACATTAAGATGACGCATATTCTGGTGCAGGATTTGAACTCTTCAACTTTATTTTGCTCACAATTTTACATAATGATGCAGGAAGCAGTGATAGAATATTCTCACTGCCTGCATGTGTCTTCTGGCTATCAACTCTAGAGTTGAGTTCCCCAAAATAACATTTTAGGAAATATTTAGTTCAAAAAACTATGCCCTCAGCACACTGGTTGACTGCTTGTAATCAATTTATCACCTTCCAGCATCTGTATAGGCTCCGCTGCTGGCCGCTAATTAGTGGGATTTTGCTGTGAGATATTTGTGTATGTAGATATGATGATGGGCTAGGTTGCCTACATTAATTTTGAGGATTGGAACAACAACAAAAAGAGTTAAGTGAAAGGAGGAGCAGGTTGTTTCAACATACTGTATGCTCAGTGCTGCTTAAAGCTGGAGTAAGCAATATTTTTTGGGGGGCATCATTAAGCAAAAACTCCATGATAATCTTTCAGCGTATTGCAATTCAAGTGTTCTGAGAGGAAACTAGACTTCTGCACCTCCCCTCAGTTCTGTTTTGAGGCTTTATAAACTCTAGTGCATGACTGGAGACCTCAATCAGATCTTTTAAGAGAATGCAGATGCACAAGCACATCCCTTTAATTGGTGGAATGTCTGATTCAATGGCAGTAAACGTTGTTAATGGAGCATTGGGCAAAAACAGCAACCCAAAAAAAGGAAGATGGATTTGTCACACCTGAGACTTAGACGTGGCAGTTGAAAGCAACGTAAAAAGCTGGCTGACAGTTGGTTTGCTGGTTGTTGCCACTGCCTACCGATCAATCTTGTGTTGTGTTTGAAGTGTGTGCATTTGTTTGTGCTCATGAGGTGGCAGGGGATTATAAAAAAAAGAGGGGGAAGCTGCAGCAGGAGGGCTGCATTTTCAAGTTCTAGTGTTTTTGTTTTTGCCTTTTGTCAGATTTATGCCTACAGACCTTGTCTCGATGATGTAACAACCATTTAGCTTTAGCTTCTTGGTGGCAAATTCAATGCTGTGCCACAGAATTTGTAAACAAAAAAAATAAATCTTTAATAATGTAAAACTCAACTGATTTCAACAGCATAATTTTTTTAGTTTTCCCCCATGTTCAGTGGCACACATTGCAAAGCTTTGACCTTTATTATCAACATTTGTTATTCAGTGTTTCTCAGCCAAAACGCACGCTGGGAGTTGTTCTACAGATTATTTATTGGAAAATTAACCTCCAGAATTGAGGACGCTCCAAAATAGCTCCTCTCGCTTTGCAACGCTATAAAGTTACTGGATTGCAAATGTTTCAAGTACTCGCTGGGAAATATTGAGAAATATTTAAAGGCACTTGGACGTAGATGTAGCCAGAGTCTGAAGACCAAAGACGATCGTGTCTTTTGAGTGTGAGTTTTTTTCCCATTACATATTGTTTTTCATGTAATGAGATCCTAATCTTGCGCCCACACATAACAAATTTTTATCATCAGCAGAAAAACTATACCATGGCAGGACGACAGACTCTATATCCATAATGCATAATAACTTAAAAAAAAAGGTAAAAGACCTTGAATTTCCATAAATATTAATGCAGCATTCATTAATAAATCAATAGAATGCAGAGGTGCATTGACCCCTGCAGCACAAGTGGAATATGATTTTTTTTTTTAAAAGAGAAACATGTTTGCATCTGGTTTGCCTGCAATGCATGGAGGCAACACGCTCGTCCTTGCGTCTAAATCGATCAGACGTAGAAGCAGTAAACAGCAGCAGAGTGGCAAACAAAAAATACAGAGGGAAGAGAGTGACAGCTGGGCGGTGCTCGTCAGTGTCAACAGAAGCTCGTCTCAGTAGGTCGGTCTATAGCGGGAGATAAATGATAAGAGCTCGCAGCAGATAGACAGGCATGGATGCAGCACGGATGTCAACATGACTCGCCGTATCTCCCACTGCTTAACTACGAGGGCCGGGCAGAAAAAGCAGCTGAAAGAAGAGGCTAAAAGAGAGACAGCTGAATTAGCTTTAATGCTGCTGTGGGGAGATTGGAAATGGCAGCTCCGATGTGACATCTGTGTGAGCGATACGTTTGATGCCAAAGCTCAAAGGTGCAAGCCGGACATATGCGCACACATTTGCGTGACATAAACGCAAATAGAATTGGATGCACACATTCTTCTTCATTGTCACCGTTTGTGTTTCTTTGCATCTCTCTCACATACACACTCGCACACTCTGAGGAGGAAGTGAGTCACTGGGGTCTGCTTTCACTCAACCTGGATCTCAGGTGGTAAATTAAGCACTCCCGCTATATCAGGACCTCTTCTAAGGGCCATTAATTTCCCCCTTGTGGCACTGGCGGTTGAGCTGAAGTAAGAGAACACCCAAGGCTTTCACCTTGTTAAAACCTTTCAGTGTTAGGCAGGTTTCCCGTTTCCTTGGTAAAGGTATAATTTTCTTGCAACACTTTTGGTGCTGCTAGTCAATGGAGCAGTGAACAGTATCTTAAGATCAGCAACTTCACTTTCATAACTAGAACGTCTCAGGAAATTGGTTTCCAATCTTATTGACTTGTGTGAGCCTTGCTGACAAATGGGACACCTGGCTGCACTATGTCAAAGACAATTTACTGAGCCTACAATTTATTTTTCACTGATTGGGAGGAACAAAAATAAATTAATACATCTTGTAAATATGACAGGCTTTTATAAAGTGATTTGATACGCTCCTCCTCTTTATCGGAGATGGAGGAAGCATTTCCAGGAGAGAAGAGATCAACAGTAAGATGGGAAAATTAATTGCATTACCACCATCATTGTATCATACCTGTATTTAAATGTAATGAAATCACAAGGTCTGCATTTGACACCTTTATGCCTAAGAGAAGCTGCTGAGGGATGGAGGCAGGAAGCTGATTAATTCTGATTTAAGTAGAGACAATGCACTGGTAAATATCAAATGGAAATTTGAAGTGCCTGAAGGACCATCAATATGCTAATCTATTCATAATACATTTATCATCCCATATGCACATAAAACATAATAAAAACAGTGACTTTAAGGCACATTTGAAGGAATACTTTGGGGAGAAGTTTGGAAACAGCTAGCCTGGCTCTGTCTGAAGATAGAGCAGTGCTTTTTGGATGCCTTAAACCTGCTATGGTGTGAGCTTTTTTTTTTTGGCAGATTTTGTTACTCCAGGATAGTGCTTTAAACATTCTTTCTAACGGCCAGTAGGAGGCAACTCAGATTCTATAGAAGTCAATAAGAAAATGAGCCAACCTCTCACTTGATTTGCTACTTCAGTAAACATTTCATGAGTTTCAAGACTTTTTGAATACAGCGTGATGTTCATTTAAAAAATGATGGTCCCATTTAGAGGAAAATAGATAATAATAAAGGGTATGTTTTAAGGCGTGGCTGCCCTGTAATTGACAGGTCGCTCATTTGTCACATCTCATTTCCAAAAACCAAGATGTTCCACCAAATAAAAAACAT
>OMNN01024450.1:0-18383 GCA_900302755.1 Chromis chromis
GTATGCAAGAGGATCACAAAGCGTGGAGTTATCACTGATAATGCTGAAACAGCTCCAAAGTGTCGTCGCGTTTTTCTGGGAGCAGCATGACTGTGGGGTGCAATTGGTGTCAAAGCTGCCCAGATGAAAAATGGGTCCTGAATAGTTTCACTCTGAATTCTGGCCAAAAAACAGTCCAAACACTGACATTTTATTTGCATAAAAGGGTTACCTCAATAATGGGATATTCATCAAAGACATCGCTGAATTGGGATACATTTTGATGAAACGGCATACATTCATACATTATTGAACACAGACTCTCCTGAAAGGTGTGCCGCAAGTTTTCCTTGGGCTGCGTTATTCCAGTTGACCTTTTAAAAATTTAATCTCTGATTGCTTTGAATGGAAAAAAAATATGAAAAACAGTGTATAGGTCTCATCTGCAGCTCACATTTTAACTCACAGTTTTGCATGTGCTGTGCGGAAATGTGAAATACTGTGTTTCTCATTTCCAATGTTGTTGTTTTGGTCAAATAAGCAATTTAAAAACAAGTCTGACGGTCCGATCTTCTACTGTACTGACCTTTTGAGAATTGAAATCTATGAGTGGCCCACTCGCTGCAGCGTATGCATGAATGTGTGTCTTTGTTTCTATGGGTTCTGTTTCATAGTTTGAATAGAGAAACAGGAATAAATGTTAACTCCATTCATTCAGTTGGACTAGCATGAGTCACCGATACTGGGAAATGGAGCTATTGATTTGTCTTATACAAGCCCGACATAAAACAAAGATTGCACAAGTATTGCACAAAATTGTGTGTTGAAATGAATTATTCAGCTGGGTATCTAAAAACTTGCGATCTTGCTGATACATGTAAATGGACTTGCAGAAACTGTTGAAATATTCATGCAATTAAACACTACATGCAGAGTGCAGGGTTGAGACGAGGTTAAGTCTCATATGCATCAGTCAAACTCAGAAATCTTCCTATAGAAGCTGCAACGCACCACAGACTGCATTTCTTAGCGTGGCACATGGACGTTGTGTATTTTTAATAAAACTAAATGCTCAGTCATTGCCGCAGGCATACAGGGGCAGTTAATTGCCCAGTATGAGCATAAATTGGACCATTCTGATATCCAAGAGATTCTCCCCATAGGTGTAATTAGATGTGCAGCTGCCAAAGCATCCCCTATAGAGAACCTGCCATGGGTAACATTTCCTCCCAGTGGATGCTCGAAGAAAGATAATTGGTGTAATGTTCATGCCCAGTGTTGTGAGCTAATTAAAGCCAGGAGCATTGGCTATCAGATCTTACAAACTTTATAGCTGATGTCCATTGGTCTACAAAATATTATAAATTAAGTCTTTTTTATTAGGATTTTAATAGCGCCTTCCTTTCATTTACAAAGTATGATTAATTCTTTCTAGCATTCTCTTGGGGGGGTACTTAAGATCAGGATGATTTAGCAGTTTCACCAACTGTGAATGGGATAATGTTTGTTGAAAATGAAATTAAAAACTGGTTTTAGGTGGAATTCCATTTTGTAAAGTCAGCAAGCAACGTTATACTATAATTGGTAGGTGATCATTGTGATTCATTCTGCTTTTATCCAACTCTAAATTTAAAATTGAACACATTTAGGATTTTTCCAATGTGGGGGATCTTAGTCCCATCATGTCATTGGATTTGTTTTCAGAGCTCAGTGCTAAATAGGGGTGGGCATCACAGGGTACCTCACCATACGATACGATACGTGATACATGGCTCACGATACGATACTATCGATACAATCACACGATACAGCGATACTGCGATAATTGATATATTGCAAGACAATCACATAACGATACATTACGATATCGATAACTGAAAAATACAAAATGCCTGTAAAAAGGTTAAGTTCTGTATTTATTTATTTACTGCAGATTGCTGTCACTTTCACTGGATTT
Source organism: Chromis chromis (assembly GCA_900302755.1). Lineage (NCBI taxonomy): Eukaryota > Metazoa > Chordata > Actinopteri > Pomacentridae > Chromis > Chromis chromis. The sequence goes on from OMNN01024450.1 coordinate 1,937, forward strand.
GACACAAATTTGGATGAACCACTGAACAAAAATGGGTCCACACTTTGGACTTAAACGTGGATGGGGCGTCTCTAACGGTAGCGTTACTGTCCTCTATTATACCTGTACAAACTCTTCTTCGGCCAATTAATTTCCATTCAAGTCTCCTTCATTCATGTGATGAACGCCAATTATTATATTAATTAAGGTACCGATATTCGGCGCCAGCGTATCGATACTCATATCGCACGAGGAGGGACGATATATCGCTGTATCGCTATTTTGTCCCACCCCTAGTGCTAAAATGATGCAGTTAAACTGACACCAGTGTCTAAATGGTGCCTGAACTGATACTTAAAAGTAAACACGAGTATTTACTATTAAAGGTCTAACCCTCCTAATCCCAAAATGACTGGTTAAAAACAGCACAAAATGACAGACCCAGAAACTGTAAAAACTGAACAAAACATTGTGTTTTCAAGTTTCTTACAGTCCTTGAAGTAATCATGTTGCGTTGGGATGCTTAAAATTGTGATATTTTTATCAAATAATTACTTACATGAACATGTGTAATTCAAAAAGTTGCCACAAATATAGCACTTGCAGTAAAGGACAGCCTGTAAAACCTTAAAAAAAAAAAAAAACTAAAATAAAAACTTCTGCGCTGCTTAGCACAGTTGAGATGCCATAAGTGACTTTGCTCCTTTACAAAAAAAACACATGCAGCTGGCAGTTAAGAGGAAAATGAAACTAATAAATAAATAAATGCAGCATGGCTCAAAAACAGTATACAGAAAGTTGTCAAAAAAGTTGTAGGAAGATACATTCAGTATGGTGAAATGTCTTTCTAGAGTTGATCTGCTATGCAGTGTGAGAAACGAGTTGTTAGTAGAGGTTGTTATATTGGTAACACCTGGTAGCACTTGGGAAAATGTTGTACATGTTGAATTTATTTTTCTTTTTTTATAATTTTTGGCATTATAACTGTGTCATAAACACATGAGATCTCCCTATGTCGAGCCATGGTTGTGCTGGTACAAGACTTTATAGTAAAGTAGAAAATGAGCCTACAGTGAATAAAAATATGACGGGAGCAAGAAACGAGGGTTAAAGTATACCTAAATATACAAATTACCTAACAAATTGACATTACAATTAAACCTAGCCCAACTTCAGGTTTAACTTATGGTACCAAAAAAAAGTTTTGAGTTGGTATTGTTGTTATTTTACAAACTCAAACTTCAAACTTCAGCAACTATTTTGAAGAAATGTCATATTTGCTCTCTCTGGCAAAATATGACATCTCCACTGACTAACTGTCCAGCAGGAGGAAACAATATCAGATGGTGTCGATGATGCCTGTACACACAGGTTTGTGTCTGAAAGTGCAGAATATATGGGGAGGCTGTTTGGCTTCTCCCACTCCCAACTGCAGGATCTTGTCCTGACGAGATTGATGACCGAGTTCTGTGCCTCTCAGTCTCTTCCTGGACCAGTTCAGCGGTGCTTTTTAGTGGTCATTGCCCAGAGAATCTCTCGCTCCTCTGGGGTTGGCATCTTGGCACGCTTCATGTGAGATGGAAGCTGAAAATATAAATAATAGATATTCCATGATTATGAAGTTAAACGTTTCTCTGCCTTGTCTTTCTCGTGGTCATCCCTTCCTCAATGTGCTAAAAGCCCTCCATTGGAATCTGTAGACACCATTTTTCACATTTAAATAGCAAAACTTCAGCACAGAAATTGTAACATGGCACACATGGGAAATAAGGAGTATAAAATACCGGCGTTGCCTCTGCTTTCTCCGGCCTCTCCCCGGCATCAGCAGCAGCACATAAGATCCATTAAAGTGGCCTCCTCCTCAATCCTGTAATGAAAACATGACAAACTATTTAGTGTTTAACAGTGAAAAATATGTGGTTTGTAAGCATTGGCTCTGAATGCAAGTGGAAAATACTGGATATTACATTTCCAGATCTCCCCTGATATTCTTTTTCACAGCACTGCAGTTTATTTTTCAGCCTCCGTAAAATGGATCTTCAGTTTCATCAGGATGGAGATAATTTGGCCACATGCGAGGGATCTATTACTGTGTTGAGGTGTACAACAAACTTCAGGATATTAACAAACTCTTTCGGTTTCTGCAAGTTGTCATCGCTGAGATTTTTCCATTCTGGACAAAAAAAAAAGATGACGGTAAGAATAAAATATCAACTGTTGTGTTGTTGTTGTTATTGCTTAACAACTGATCTTCTTTTCCATCACCTGCATTTCTCCATTGACTTTCTGAGTCATTGGTGAAGTGATGCAGCCTAGAAGGCCTGGTGCTGCTTTGAAAATCTTTCCACCATCTGGAAAAGGGCGTTCCACTGTGCTCTGACCTCCAGATTATCATGCGTTCTGGCAGATCTGAAACACAAAAACACACTTTGAATTACAATCAACATTGCTAAAGATGTTTGAAACAAACACAGCTTTTGGAAATTTACAAGACTTACTGAGAAATCACTGTGTCTCCTGCAGGACAGTTCTCCACCGCAACAGCTGAAACTCTGGCATGCCACTTCGGAATGGCACGGATGCTGTAAACCTCCTGTGCTGCCAGTTTTAGTTTTATGAATGAAGCACAGCACCTGTAAAAAAAATAAAAAATAAAACTGGATTCTTCAGTGCAACATTCATATTTCTGGCACTGTCCACTGTGGCAGCTGCAGCTTTACTGTTTATCTGGAATTCCTCCAGAATGCTATTCATCTTTTTTTTTGCCATTGTCACCTGGCCTGTGTGTGACTCATGCACGGCTTTGGTATTAAACACTTTCTGCTTATTGTGGCCAAGACTGGTGGCCCTGTGCCACACTGGTCCATCCATCACATGTAACAGCAGCCACAATCTTTTGCACGAACTTCTGACAAACATTTTGTTTCTCAACAGAGTATCATGCAGAAATAAGAGTATTTGAAGGTGATCCCTGGGCGGTAGAGAGTGGGCTTCTCTTTGTGTTAAAAACATTTGAAGATTTTTTTTAGTCTTTTTTTCCAAATGGCACAGGTTCCATACAAATATTGTTTTCACATCACTTATTTACTTTTTTCCTGCATCATGAAGATTCCACTTTTCTAAAAGAATGCAGGCTGTTGAATACAAATTTGGTCAAAGCCCTCTAGAATTCTTCCGCCTTCTCTTTTGTCAAATTAGCCTTCTTTGCCAAGGTTAATGGGGTTGCTGTTGGAGCTAGACAGCCAAAAATATAATGTTCATTATTCTACAAATTTCATTATTTGTTAGATTTGCAATTAACATTACATTACCAACCTATGAAAAGGCTACTATAATCATCATCATCATCAGTGGTCTCCAGTGTGAGGGTTGGAATCAATGAGTGTCTCCCCACAGCCCAGGCCAGTGATTCCCACACTGCTGACTTGGTATGGGGTCATGCAAGCAGTCAACCATGTTGCATCCTTCTGCTGTAAATGTATCTCATGCGTCGCCAGATGCTTTAATAAATTTGATGAGCCCCCAAGCAACTGTTTTAAAACAATTTTTTGCACATCTCAGTGTTGGAATCCTTTCATGTGAAACACAGCCACACTTTAGACAATTTAGCTTTTTTATAGACTAACTCCTGCCATCAGAGCAAGTGTCACATTGACTAATGATGACAATTGACACGATGCCTTTAAGTGCCAAAGAGCAGGTTTTTTAATCGACAGCTCAGGTGTTTATGTGGTACCAAAATCGGACATCGCTGTTCTGTAAATACAGTGGCATGTAAAAGTTTGGTCAAAATCTATTTTACTTGAATAGTTAAGTGGGGGGAAGATGATTTGATCTCCAAAAGACATTAAGTTGAAGATGAAATATTCATTTTAGCATTTTAAGCCAGTGTCATATTATTGTTTTTGAGTACAAGATACATCATGCAAAGTTTGGGCACTCTCAGTGGTCTAAGTTCTCGGATAACTTTTTACCAAGGTCTCAGACCTTAATTAGCTTGTTAGGGCTGGAGCATCTTCACGTTCATCTTTAGGAAAGGCCAAATGATGCAAATTTCAAAGCTTTAAAAATACTCTTACTCCTCAAACCTTTTCCGAACTATCAGCGGCCATGGGCTACTCTAAGCAACTGCTTAGCATTTTGAAAATTTTAATAATTTATGCCTACAAAGTAGAAAAATGCTATAAAGAGATAGGAAAGCATTTTCAGTTAACTGTTTTCCTTAAGCCTCCAACTGTTAAACAACCGTGCTTTGGGCTTGTGTTGCAGTCAGTGGCTGGCAGAGACAAGAATGGATTCAATTGAAGACCAGCAATTTCTGAAAACAAGCAAAACACGAACGGCAGAAACAGCTGAAGATGAAAAGAGGATGGCTTCTACGGGATAATGATTCTAAACACCCCCCTAAAATACACAACAGACTACCTCAGTAGGTGCAGGCTGTGAGTTGTGCCAGCCTTCATAGTCCCTCAACCTAAACATCACTGAAAATCTGTGGATAGACATGAAAAGAGCAGTGCATGCAAGACAGCCCAAGATTTTCACAGAACTAGAAGCTTTTTGCAGGAAGAATGGTTGAAAATCCCCCCTAAAATAATTTAAAGAAATGCAAAATGTGTTCATACTTGCCAGGGGGGATGTTACTAACTACTGACCATGCTTGGTGCCCAAACATTTCCTAACCTGATGCCTTTTGGAAATCAAATTATCTTTTACTCACTTAGATATTCATGGTAACAAAATATTTGACCAAGCATGCTTGAAGTTTAGCATTCCACTGCAGTGGCCCTATGGAAACTGGTGCCGTATCTCATTTTGTGTTTCAGTACCCAACCTGATTGCTGACCCACTGTGCGTGTTTTGCCGCTGCACTGCACAGAAAGATAAATCAGTTTACCTGAACTGATAATGAAGCTCTACTGACTCTGTAATAAACATTATTTTTCCAGTGACTTCTTCACAACAAACATCCCTTAGTGTGCCAGGGGAACACTTTTATTGTGACACATGAAATGTTTGGTTTAAATCAGTGGAACTATATCATCTTCTGATGTGGCTGAAAAGGAACAGAAAAGAGACATCTGAATGTACAAACAGGGACACAGGAGTGAAACTAAACTCCAAACCACAGACAGTTAAGTAGAGGCTACAAAACTACTGAGAGCTGAACATAAGGAGACTTTACAAACAGAGATTATTCTTGTTGTTTCCAGCATAGTTTAGGTGCTGAAGACAGGACTCGGTTGCCCTGGTACCAAGCAAGACCACAGCAGTGTAGCTCCCCACTGCTGTCCCCTGCTGTGAGGCTGCTGCCAACCCGGGCTCATGGAGAAACCCTGTTATATGTGATTACAACTGATGGTCGACAGTACTACCCTGCTGGGTCGCTTTTGGATGGTTTACACAGGGGGCCACATTTTGGGAAATGTATGAAAGTTACAAATATCACAGGAAGATATGTTTACAGGCTGAAAAAGAAACTGCGAAGACAAAAAGGAGGAAAGTACACTCTGCGATATCACACCCAAAAAAATAAAAAAAGTGGCATCGTCCGTGTTTCAACACCACATTGCTATGTTGTTCATTTCAAATGTTCATTTCAAAAGAATACTCAAAGCAACAGTGTTGGCAACAACCGATGCAGACTGTTTGGTGTGTGCAACCTACAGATCAATCTGCAGCAAATGGACCCAATCTGGCTCCACCATTAAAACGTAATAGTACCTCTAGTAAAGCCTATTTTTGTTAAGTAAATCTGTATAGCATTGCATGAGAAAGCGATCAGCAATGGGTCTGCTTAATGACATTATAACCTGAATAATTTGCTCACAAACTGCTTCCTATGCAAAACGGAAATACATACAAAACATGCAACTTTTGAACAGTTAGATATTGTATCATATTCTTTCCATTGCGGCAATCAATGACTCTTGAAGTATGTATTTTTTACCTAATTAGATATTGTTGAAGTAATTTCATTTTGCAGTCGACTAATGGCAACCCTTGTGCCACCGACTGTTTGGATTGTAAATGCCATCCACTACAATCACATGAGCATGTTTTTCCACTTCATTCAGATTTTCAGGAGAGGATACATCTCCAGTGCCTCTTCTTTTCTTTTTTTTAAAAACTGATTTGTGTTGCAAAGTGTTTATAGCGTTTGCATAATGAACTGTGTCTGTGGAGTTTGATTAAAGTCAGTTAATGCTTTAGTTCACCCATTTAAAAATGATCCACCTTCCTCTCGCAGATAATTGAATATTCATGATGAATAAAAACAATACGAGGGTAAATGTCCAGTTTAACCTCCGTGGTAAATTTAGGAGTCCATTCAGGAGAACGAGGTGCTGGGCTGTAATTGCTTGCGAGTGATTATAGCTTTTATTTTGAAGCTTTTCACAGAGAATGAAAATGAAACGCCATTAGCTAGGCTGGATTGGACTCCTCTTGTCATCAACCGGATAATTGTCCACAAGTTCATGATCTCGCTACAGTGCTGACTGAATTGATTCTGGAAATGAAAATCGCTGCACCTCCCACATAACACTAGCCGACCGAACCACCTCAGCATTAATTCTGAGTTGGAGATCTCCTACCAAAGCAGCATTTCTGGCAAAGTCTATTCATCATTTTAAGGCTTCCAAATAAATACAGCAGCTTATTGTGTGGTATGATTCACATTGTTCACACTTGTATTTCTCTTGCAACTTGAATGTCATATCAGACTTGTTCAGTAAATCACGTTGCTTGTTCTTTTTCTATAATCGTACCTTTTCATTTACACAATTCTTAAATCTTTCTTTGAGGAAATAGTGCGACACCGTGTCAACACCTAAAATGGCTTACATTTCTATTTCTATTTATACTTTTAAGGAGAAATACGCTCCTCTTCTCTCTTTCCTATGTGGGAAAATAGAAGATCAGTGGGTTCAAGGGGACAAAGCAGTAGGTCTAGGGCTGATATGGGATGGGGGTCCACTCCAGCAGCCCGGGCCTGATAGCAGAACTGATGAGGACAGCAGACTGAGTACTGCAGCAATCTGGCCTCATCCAGACGGAGCTCCATGGACATCAGCAATGAGATCTCCATTACTCTGTTAAACTGTGTCTGAGAACGCAACCTCACTATTATGTCAATGTCAGGGGCTTAATGCTGATTCATACAGCCTCACAAATCCTAGATTAACCTCCAAGCCGGAAGACCTCTTTCAGAGGCAAACTGCATGGGCAACTTTGTGTCTCGACGGAGAAGCTATGTGATTTTGTTTTGATAGCGGAGACAGATATATCCAGATGCCGATATTGACAGATGGACAACCGCGCAGACTGGCGGTTACAGAAGCATACAACAGCTTGTCTCTTTTGGTATTTGAGTGAAATCGCAGTTATCGAGGACACACTGTGCACAAATGTAAAATATGCCAAGATATAATACAGATATCATTTATCATGTGGGTTTGATATAGCTGTTACATAATTATTTAATGTTCAGTGCCACAGAGTTTCCATATACTGTCCAATGTCGAATAAAAGACCTGAAACTAAATCGTCCTTCCTCAGAGATAATATAAGGAAATCTGAGTCACTATTGTTGAAGCGAGCCTTCTGTGCTGCAGTGCACCCCCACCCTGGGCTGGCTTGTTGGGCACTAAGAGCTGCAGTGTTCCTGTAAGAATGAGTATTAAGTCATTGGGGGTGTGGAGCACTGGCAGTGGGGGGGAGCATTCCGCTGCAAGCCCTTGTGTGCCGCCCAGTGGTATCAGTCTCCTTTTACAAAAACAAACCAAGCAAAAATGGTCAGTTCTGTTTTGGGGGAATTAGCAGGCATTAACGTGAAGTGTATTTGTTGGGCTTCTCTTGCAGGAGCCTTTATACATGAAAATGCTTTACCATTTTAGAATAAAAATCTAAATTTAAGGTTGCTGTGATATGCATAATGCACATTTTAGGGTGACAGATAAAACGATAAGGCTTTTTGATTACTACAGTCATGCAGTTTTATCAACGTGCCAGAGCAAGCATGCAGAGGGATGCTGTACATTTTAACACTTCTCATGGTTGCAGAAATGGTTCGACAGGTTTTTGCAGCTGTAGCCCACGAAACACGTTGAGGCATGGTGCAGGAAATTGCATCATATCTTGTGTGAATCAACAGCCTGCAATCTTTGCTGAATGAATGTGTGTGTGTGTGTGTGTGGAAATGGGTTTGTGGTGGGAGAAGTGCAATACAGTAATCACAAACACGAAGGCACGAGATGAAAGATTCTCTGGACAATGGCTAGGAGGGTTTATTTGAAGAAATTGCAGTTTGGTGAATGAAGGGTTCTCCTTGAAAGACTTGGCTTCTTCATCACAACAGCCACTTCCTCTTACCCAAGGCATGGGATAAGCATCAAACATTGAAATGTGATTTAGCTTTTGGGATTCATTATAAATCCATGATATGGACTCTGGGTGGCCCAGTCTCTGAGCAGTTCATGTATCATCAACCACTGCCACTGCCCGTCTGCCCTCAGGGAACTCTGAAAGGTTATATTTTCACCTTCTGGTCTGCGTGGGTCTGTCTTGTTTGATGGAGATCACATCCATCTTCTTTCGCAACAATTTTTTCATCGTGTTTTGAAGAGCCCAGATTTTGAACACTGACAACATTGTGACAATCCCAGCGGCACAAAATACAAACAGATGTAGCACAAATACGTGTGATAAACATCTGAGACTTGACTGATTGTATTTCCATTGTTTTTCTGTTTATAGTGCTGTTTTATTTTAGTGAAATGCTCTTTTTGTTTTGTTCAGAATGGAAATCAAGGTGAACCTGCTGTGAATAAATTGACCAACCAAATTAGCACAGTTACTTAAGACTTCAGATGCCAAGGCTGGCCTTAAAGGATGATTCAAGTCATTATTAGACCTACTTTTCACAGATTTTTCCATCACAGTTGTGTTCTGAATTGCATCAATTTAATGCAGCTCCAGCCTGCCAGGTGCACTGTTCTCAAATACATACTCACAGCTGAGGCAATCTTCAAACACTGACCCATAAAGTAATTAAAGCGTGTTCTTCCAGCACAATGAAACACTTACATCAGAGTTCCACATCTTTTGAATGGCTGCGATTGAACTGTTATCACAGTTAAATTATGATGTTGGAGAGTTGCACATCAACCTAATTGTCTCCTTCGACAACCTACTTTTTGACACATTCATATCATAGAAGAATGAGACTTTATTGTTTCATTTTAAAAACATGGGGACAAGCACATCAAAAATCTTGATGTGTATTCTATTAAATATCAAAGTTATCAATCATAGTGGACACAACTGATTACTTAAATTCCACTACCATCATCCAGAAAGTGCTGGTAATGTGAATGCTACATTATTAGAAGTGACCATGCTGTCGTTCAGCATGTAACTGCTGGGTCGTTAGCATGCTAACATTAGCTTTTAATTGTTACCATGGAGAGGCTGTATCCAAGGCATTTTCCCCATGCAGCAGTACACATTTAATTAAGAATATCATCAGACATGAGTACAGCCTACGGACCATTTGTTCCCTTAATCCTTGATTAGACTCTTTTGAGGTTGTTGTTTTTATTATGCTATTTTCTAGTCCACTTGGAGGATGCAGGCATTCACGTGGTCACAACAAATTGGAGGGCACACACACTCTCCAATGATGAAATTAAATCACTCAAACGCTGGCAGACTCTTACGTTCTTGCAGGATCAGGATCGTTATCAGGCTTCTGCAGAGCTTGATGATGAGCTGATCATTTGAATCAGGTGTGTTGGAAGAGGGAAACATCTAAAACATGCAGGATAGTGGCCCTCGAGGACCAGGATTGGGCACCCCTGCCTTAGAGAGAAGGCTCATGGCGTGTATGTTATGATGGGACGTTTCTGTTCTGATAGGAATGGTCTCTTTCAGGATGACGATGAACCCAATCATTTGGTCACTGAATGGTTTGATGAGTGCGAAAATGATGCAAATCATATACAATGGCCTTCGCCGTCACCAGATCTCAACCCAATTGAACACTTATGTGGAGATTTTGGACCAGTGTATTTGACAGCACTTTCCACCAGCATCATCAAAACACCGAATGCAGGAAAATTAGAGTTCCAGAAACTTGGAGAATCCATGCCAAGGTGCACTGAAGCTGCTCCATGGCCCAACACCTCACTAAGATGCCTCATCTTAGTTTTTTACCTGCCTATATATTGCTGTGACCTTTCACCAGAGAGCAGAGGGTTGTATTTTGAAGCAAGATTAATGAATTAGAGAGGTATGTTAAGTCTAAGGTCTGAGTTTTCAATGTCACAAAGGTGGCTCTCTTTTAACCTACTACCATGGTAACTGATGCTGCACAGCTAACATGCTCTGGAGGTTTGGGATTTGAATCCACTGTAAGAAGCGCCACCCTTTCACCATTTCTTTTCCTGACAATATTCTCTATGAGCAATATACTAGTAGATTCTCAGCTGAGGGAATACATTATATCTGCAAACCTGTTGAGCTGTCTTTTAATAATAATCCCACTGAGCGAAGCTGTGGAGTTAGAGCCGGCAAACTGTATGTGTCGCATTGCTACAGAATTATACATGCATTCAGTTGGTGATGCAGAAAATGCATTGAAAAAATGAAAAATGAATGCTTGGTCCAGATTTGCTGCCCAGTCTGTTTTGCACTGCTGGTACTGCAGCTAATAGAACCCAGATTAAAAAATTGATTGGTCTATTGGTAGTTATCACAGAGAATATTAAATCAATAACATTAATTTCATTTGGACTGGCCTAAAAGCTAAAGTGATTTCAACATATCCAGTATGACACAGTGTCAGACCTAAATGCTCTTATTGAGTATCCAGTTTAAATGTATGAAGTTTAAAATTTAAGAGCTGGTTAGATATAAGCAGAGTGCACAGAGTAATAAAATAAATATAGGAGCTTACACTATTAACAGTTTTCTACCACCATTTCTTCCTTGTATCATTTGAAATAACTGTGCTTTTAACCGTAACAAATTTTTATATTCTTAATGGCTTCTCATCATTACTACCTGTTCATCTTGATGAATGATGGGTCCATTTTCTGCAGAAAAAGAGTCAGTGATGCATAAAATGCCCCCCCTATATGTGAGTGCACACAGAGCCTGGTGAAGAACACCTGTGTTTAACAAAGAAAGTTAATAACCACCACAATGATACTCATTTTCTTCTTGGGGTTTAGGTTTTGTTAAGCCAGCTTACACAGCCCATACCGCCTTGTGGATGCCCGATCCCGTCAGATCTCGGAAGCTAAGCAGGGTAGGGCCTGGTCAGTACCTGGATGGGGGACTGTGAGGGAACACCGGGAAGCCTGGGTGAATGCAGTGTGAGAGTGAGTGGTTGGTGGTGGTCGCAGGGGCCGATGGCGCAGATTGGCAGCCTCGCTTCCGTCAGTTTGCCCCAGGGCAGCTGTGGCTACATACGTAGTTTACCACCATCGAGTATGGGAGTGAATGAATAATGCAATTGTAAAGCATCTTTGAGTGCCTTGAAAAGCGCTGTATAAAACCAATGCATTATTATTATTATTACAAACAAAGCCTGGCTATGCTAAACCTGCTTCACAGTACACCCCTCAGAGCTGCAAGTAAATTGACGTCTTTGCTCTCAAGACGAAGGAACAGAACACCATTCTTCTAACTGCCCCCTTTGCTATAGCCCTCAAAATACCTCAAACCTCTATATCAGCCAAATATAGCAACTAATAATACCCTAATAATAGCAGTAGTCTGTACTAAGCACAGAGTACTGCTGCCAGTCTTTCTTGTGCTGGTGATGATGTTTTAATTCCATTTTTTTCCCACACCGAGTATCACACTCCCTTAGAGTTTACTTCATTGATCTCACATCTATTACAATGTGTCAGTCAGATGCTTTACTTCCTCTTAGTCTATGCACCCGCTGGTCTCTGGACACACAAGTCATTTCATACTTAATATTCATCCCTATAAATCCAGCATAAATTTAAACCAAGGTTGGATACACTTTGGGAATACCAATCCTCACTTAGCATGACTTAATTTCTTAACAGGTAACACCGAAGTGTGTAATTTTATTTAAATGAATTTTTGATTTTCTATGACACCCTCTGCCTGATAAGAGTTCAAGAACATGGTGTTAAATTCTTGCCTGTTACTCTATTACTGATGTCTATCTTCAAAGCTCAGATTGCAGAATCAAAGACAATGAGAGATGGCCTCCCTTGATAGTGCGGGACGTGAGTTGAACTAATCTGCTTTGACAAAAAAGATTGTTAATATTTTCTGACATGTATGTTGGCATGCACATTTTTATCTGCTTTGCATTTCCAAGTCAGATTAATGAGAGCTAAGCCACTGTCATTTGATTTATCGGGTTGACTTTGAGTTTCAACTTGAAGCGACAACCACGTTGCTTTTATTAAAGAAACAAAAAAAAGGAAAAGCATCTTGTCTGCAGTGCATAAGAGCAGCAGCGGAGCTCAGCGAGCACAACTGGCACCAAGACATGGTATATTAAAGGACATGTGCTGCGAGGTCATGGAGGTCGTGGTCTTAGCATAAGCAAACCTAAGAGACACAAAGAAACATCCACACACAAAATGAAATTGGCAGTGATTCCAGTAGAGTGGAGAAAACAGTAAGATGTGCCAAAACGGCTTCCTAAGATAAGCAGGGACAATGTGTAAGTGGGGAGGAGTGAAAACAAGATGTGTAGTTAGAAAAAGATGTGATTTTTGGAAAAAACTCAAACTCATTGCTATTGTTCTTCAAATAATAGCACGCTCCAAACCCCAGATGTACTTTGTGCAGGCTCAACCTACTGTGTCAATGCATGGTCATAATACCAAAGCAGCTTTTCTCAAATCGGCAGTCTATTGAAACATTGTGCTGCCTTCCTGATGCAATAGTTTTTTGACTTTTTCTCTGTATATTGACTTTCTATGCTGCTGAGCAGGTCACTTTATGCAAAATACTCCCTCAGCCTCCGTTAATTCTGTTTTTGAACTACTGAATGGCTATTTTTTTCAGACCGAGCCATCTGTTCCATTAATGTGTGATTGGCAGTAAAATAGTGTTTATGAAGTTCTGAGTTCAAGCCAGGAGGGTCAGCTGACGTATTAAACTATAATTGCCGGTTCACTACAGTGGAGTTTCTGAACTGCTGAATGGCAAGTTTAAAAACAGCAGGATCGGCCGTTTTATTGGCTGTTGGAGGTGAGACTGACATTGTGTTTGGAAATGTGAGTCACTGTCCTGTGGGCTGAGTAAGTCTGGCTATAGGTGGAGTGAGCTGGAGGCACTGTAATAATTACTGGTTTGATCAGTGATGAGCAGGTGAATTAACTGTAGTAGTGATGTGGGATTTTAAGCTGAACATCCCTGGTCTTCCTTTTCTAACTAAGTCCAACTTTAAATGCACGTTTCTTATGCTTGAATGAAGGGACAAGGGATGGTTACAGCAAATAATGGTTATTTTAAAGTGCATTCTCTATAATATTACTGCAGGTCCTCAGACAATATTCAACCCCATTTGCTGCAATGTTTCTTCTTGTTCATTGTTCTATAGGGACCGCTCGGTATAGGCAAAGAAAGACTGTAATTACTTATTGATGTGACTACATTTGTTTTAACACTGACCATAATGGGAGACAGGCCATTGAAAAATGAATTCAGGCTACATAGAAATTCATGAGATTTTATATCTGCTTTTCAAGCCTCGCTGCTGTTCATTGCAAAGAGGACTAAACATACAGCCCATGCAGAAGCTTCTGACTGAGCTCATTCTGCCAACATCAGCTGATGATAATATGAAATCCTTCTGTTAAATATGATTTCCAGTGCACATTCTGTTGCTGCACCATAACATCTTCCACTAGGCTGGAAATTAAATGTTTGATATGTTGAAATACAGTACGGATTACAACGCAGAGGATTAGGCTTAACCAGCTAAGCTTGCCTAATCACTACGTGTTAAACATGATTGGTGAGTGTGCTCAGGTGTTTATTAACATCCGTTTCAACCTCCACCTCCCCAAAAAAATATACAGAAAACCCACAGCATCTCCGGCGTGTGTGTGTGTGTGTGTGTGTGTGTGTGTGTGTGTGTGTGTGTGTGTGTGTGTGTGTCTGAGCTTCATCTGATGAGAGACGGGAACACTGGGATTCAGCAGAGTCCAGCCATTTATCACTTGCCACGGGACCGTTGTGCTGTGTCACCAGCGAGATTGCTAGAAGACTTTGGGAATGGATGTGCAGAATTTGGGTTTTAGTTAATAAAAGGCAAAGGGGTTACAATAAGCACCGAGCAGCCCTTCTTGTTCTCCTGTCTCTGGACAGTTTGTTTTGTGCGTTTGCTGCGGTGGACAGAATGATAATACAGAAAAATGACATGTGGGGGCTCTTGGCTGTTTGTTGCAGCTTATCAGATGGCTGGTGATGACTGTAAACCCTGGGTTAAAAAAAAGTGTTGCAGGAAAGACACACTCGGCTGCATTGTTTTACTCTGTTATTCTAGCTGTGTGTACATAAATGATAAAATTGATCAAAATGAAAGATAAAACACCCAACATGCCCAACATAGTGGTATAAAAAGGATAATGGCCAGTGTAATCACCAGCAGTGTGTTGTGAGGCATGAGATCTGCTCATGACTGCACTGGTCTGATAGAGTATCACATTGTTGTGCATACACTGATTAGATTTCATCAATTATGTCCGTTTTTATCAAAGTTTCTCATTTGAATAAAAAGTTGACATCGTTTTAACAACTATTGCACTACACATCATACTACAACTACTTTCACAAATTATTATAATAGCAGTGATTATACAGATTCCATAAGATGGAGAAAAGTTGCAGATTCAATTAAATAGATGAGAGTTTAGTGCCCCAAATGTTTTATAGCGTTGATCCATTAACTTTTACATATCCTCTTTGGTGACGGAAGGGTGCATAATGCCTTGTGACAGCTATGAAATAAAGTAAACCCTACCCTGCTGTGAGCAAGTATTTATCTATAAAGCCTTACATTTTGATGGCACAAACATTCAAAAATGATGACAAGCGCTCTCTTTTTTCATCTCGAACAAAATATAATTTCATGCTGGATTAACTACATATTGACCAGAAGTAAGGAAGAATAATCTACGGGCACAATTGAAGCCCCTGGGCTCGGAGATCTTCATCAATTCACTGTGTTTCAACACATTACTGAAAAAAGGAAAGCGAGAGAGAGAGACAGAGAGGCGCGAAGGCTGAAGTGAAGTGAGTCAGATTTTGACTTGTGACCTGAGGGCTGTCGCATGCTTAATCTAGAGACATTACTTCTGACATTGCAGGCTACATTGCCCCACACATCTATGATTAAATTCCACTATTTTACATTTTAATTGCTTTATTACCATGATAGTTCAGCCTGTAGGAGAGACTTATAGGTCTACGACAGTAAGACATCACTGCATAAGCTCTGTTATAAAAGCACAGATATCTACAACTGGTGCATGAACGGAAACCTGCAATCATTCAACCAGTACCTCACAAATCATGTGTTTCTTTGTCTTCACATCTACATACACTGTATCCCGGAGCTCGTGATTTCAACTTGACTTGCACTCAAATTTCAAAATCAGCCACTTTTGAGTCAATGTTTTTTTGACTGTAACACTTAATTTACACGACACTTGACTTGCCCAGAAACTAAATCTCAAATCTAAAATCTCAAAGACAAAAAAGTTGATCAGATCGGGTCGCTCGGAACAGCAAATATTTAAAAAAGTGTTGCATATGCAGTTTTATCAGTATGATCGGCACATGAAAAATTGATATTGGAATGGGGATAGACACGCCAGTGTTTCCGAAACTAAAACTAAATGGTTCTGTGTGCACCAGCTGGCATCAGCTCTAAATTCAGATTAGAGAAATTAGCCTATCACTATAGAATTAATTACATAAAATGAGTAGTTTAATAGTTTTCCTCTCTTATATGCAGAAGATGTATGCTACTCGCTGCTGAGTCTCATACACAGATTTCTTTTTATTTGTGTGGTATTTCTGCTTTGTTTGCCTCTTAAATTATGTTTTGGGGCTTTAATAAATAAAGTTAATGCCTTTTCTCTTGTACACTTGTGCTGCACTTTGTACCAAGATTATGTGAATAATATGAAACCTGCAATAACAGTACAGGTATGCCCACCTACATAATAAACATGAAGTAGAATTATCATATTTTTGACAATGTTGAATTTAATAATAATAATAATAGTAGTAATAATAACAATTAATAATAGTAGTAGTAATAATAATAATAATAATAATAGGGCAGTGGTGGCCTAGTGGTTTGTGAAGCGAACTTGTAACCGGTGGGTCGCCAGCTCGAGTCCCCGGACTGGCAAGAGGCTGAGGTGGGAAAGTGAGAGTGACCGCTTGTTCCAGTCAC
>OMNN01024451.1:0-16751 GCA_900302755.1 Chromis chromis
GATCTCACTAATAATAATAATAATAATTATTATTATTATTATTATTTATACTTTATTGAGCCCCTTGGGGAAATTCATTCTCTGCATTTGACCCATCCTATTAGGCGCAGTGGGCTGCCGCAGTGCAGCACCCGGGGAGCAGTCAGGGGTTAAGGGCCTTGCTCAAGGGACCAACAGTGGCCGCAGCAGGGGCTCGATCACCCGACCCTCTGATCAGAAGCCAGGGGCTTAACCTGTTGCACCACCACTGCCCCTACTTCATATACATATACACTTTATATACATTTATACTTCATACACCCCATCACTACATGGTGAAAGAATAAAACCTTTTTAGTGTAAAAATTACTTCATTTTATTTATTTTTTTTCTACATTGCAGAACAAGCCTCAAGATATAAAAACAAAAAAAATTGAAGCAATCCAAAATATGTTCCTTTTATATTTCTTAAAGTAGCCCCTGCTTGCCTTGATGATAGCTTTCACACTGTTGGCAATATATTAACCAGCTTAATGATCATCGCCTGGAATGAACACGTGATTCTTTCCAAAAGTTAACTGGTGGAATTTTAACCTTCTTAATGAGACCGTCAGTTGTGTGGTGCCAAGGTAGTGTTGGCATATAGCATTTACCTCTATGCGACTGCTGCAATCTGTAATATAGCAAGAATCACCCAACTAAGGAAAGACAAGTTCATTAAACTTACCAGCCTCAGAAACTGAATACACCTCAGATTAGAGCCCACATTAATGCTTCCCACAGTTCAAGTGGCAGACACATCTGTGATAGGTGGGTGAGAAAATACCAAGACTGTGCAAAACATTTCTGAATACTACATAATACCCTGAGTTATTTCAGAAAAACCTTTGGTGTGTGCATACTTTAACTGTCACTATAAATAGATTAGTCTATGTAGCCTATGCAGTAAATTGCTTATATGAGTACATGAAAGTTGGTAACTGTTCAGTCTAGAAATATAGAAGTAATATTATACTTTATGGAAAAGTCCAGGCTTATGATCCAGACTATACAATAGCTAAAATTGTTCATCAAATAAAAGTCTTCCTTGCATGCTAAAGTATGTTTCTTGACTTGAAAAATGTAACATCCATCCAGTTGCAGCACAATATTAATATTTTGTTTGTCCTAAAGGCTGGGCCTGTCTTTCAGGCTTAACAGTTACTTTGGCGGTGAGTCACTGAGAGTACAAGCTTTAAGGTGAGCTGCACATCCTGATAGAGAGTTATCAAAACTCAAGTCAGTCTGTGGCATTAATGCAGCATAGAATTATTCTGATATGATGGATGTGGTTTTCAAGATCCTGTTTTCTCCTAGAGAGAGCTTGATTTAGTTCCTTTATTCCACAGTTTGACCTTTGAATGTGTTAGCATCACAAGCTACATAAAACAGTGTTGACTTTGATGGACCAGTTACCTCATAGCCAGGATGGTTGATATGTTCTCTGCAGTATTATTTTGCCCCGATCAGGAAAGAATAGTCATGTCTGCTCAGTAAATCCAGACATGACTATCTACAGAAGGCAGAGAAGACACGTCCTCTTGCTAGCTTAAATACTTTGTCTTAATTGCCTACCTTTATTGTGAAAAGCATCAGACTACATGTTGCATTATTTTGCATAGAAAGATTTTCATATTCCATAGTTGCATGCTGGTGTTATTCTGGGATGTTATGATACTCGGGTTACTGCATCTAAACTTAACTTGACTACGGACCAGGTTTTGGGCTTTATAAAAGGGCATGACGATATACACTTCACAGGCTGAGGATATGCCTACAGACAGCACAGGATTAAGGTTAAATTAGCCAGCATTGAAAATGATGGGTCATTAGTTTTACTGTTAAAAATTGGCAATATCAAAAGTTTTTTTGGTTATTAATCATAATAGTCTGTCATCTAAAACCGCATGCAGAGCAAAGTGTAAATCCCCACTGGCTGCTGGTGGTACAGTATATTCCGCTCATTAAAGCCAGCATTCCTGACATGACTCAGGCTATCCTCACTGCCGTGTTATGTAACAATCACTACACAGTCTCTTTAGAGAAAATGAGCTTTCCGAGAAACACTTGCACATGTTCATTATCAATCATGTCCCTTTTTCCTCCTCTCCACTGAACAATCTAGTCCGATTGTCAGATAGGTGTTCTTCTATTCTGACGTCTCAGCATCGCAGCGGTATAAACAATGTGTTCCTCATTAGTAGGATTGATGGTAGCTATTATATGTCAGTGATGTATTTATAAAGCTGATGTAAATCAAATGTACAGTAGCACAGCCTTGCTAAAATAAGCTGTCCTTGGTCACCAGTGCCTGCAGAGCACTATATTGAAGTAGGATATGGAAAACGACCTGCATTCAGTGGATCCAATTTTATGTCAGAGGAGCAGCACTGGGAGTCATCATACTGGCTGATTGGACAGAACAGTTATAGACTGCAGAAATCCAGGGATTTGTACACTGGAGCTTGCTGCATAGGTTGGATGGTAGTGCTGTCGGGCCTCCTGCAGCACTTATGGAGGGAAGTATGTTGATGATCAGTGTTGTCACGACGCTCAATTCATGTTCTTTTGCAGTGGACAAGAACAAATCCAAGGCCAGCTCCCGGCAGCAACACGCTCAACAGCAACCACCCCAGCAAAGCCAGAGTAATGGACCTCCAGATGTGTTACCAGCAAGTGTCGCAAAAGAAGACCGAAAAGACCAGATCATCCAGCAGCTCAAGGGACTCCTGACAGCCAGCAACTGTAGGTTTGAGGCAGTCGCCATCGTCTTGCAGCAAACTTTGGCTGAGGTAAAAAAAAAATTGACTTTGTATTTGTTTTTTAATCATTCTTTAATTATTATTATGTCATATCTAAGAAATAGAAAGAGAGAGAAATAATGGCATGTGTTGTAACTTCAAAATATCCAGAAAGTCCTTCAACATCAAAAACCTCTTGCTTTATACAATAGCATGCATCTGTCCTACTAAAGTTGAACTCCGTGCTAAGTGACATTCAAAGCAGCATATTCAGTATATGATGACGATATTTCAGTTTGATATTAAAGTTTAACTGAGATTAAACAGTATACAACAAAGTACTTGAACATATAAATTAAATAATACCTATACACGTGTAAAACAAAGAGGTGCCAACAAAGTTCAGAGTAAAAGAAAGGTCCTCTATTGATCTCTAAATGTACACGATTTATCTTGACACTGTCTCCTACAACATCAAACCCTGTGTGTCGATACAAAGGAGACCGACCAAATAAGATTTCTATTTCCAGCAACAGCATGGGGAGTGAATGTTTTGGTATAAGCGGCTGCACACACAGACATACTTGGAAGGTGTCCAACAGAAAACAGTCCTGCTGTTGTCATCCACCAAACAACTGTAGGAACTCTGGATCAAAGCCTAATTCATGTTTGTCTGAGAGTCCGTTAATTATTGCTTTGGTTTTGAGTCAAAATATGTCCTGCATCACAAAAGAGGCATCATGATCTCCTCGTGAAGACCTGAATTTATTGTGTCAATATCTAATTGGCCAATTGTTGTACTTAGGTGTGCTTTTCATGGATTCATATGGTGCTTAGGAAGGCAAGCATGACCCCAAGTGCTATGTTTTTTTAAAAATATGGATGTTTAAGCTTGCCGTTTGTTTTTTGGCTTCCCAGAACTGGATGCCCCGGGGGATTATTCTAATCACAGTGCTTATAAACAGGCTTATCCACACGGCTATCCTCCACCCAACCCCAATCGCCATTTTGTTGTTGTCATAGTGAAATTTTGATGTGGTGCTTTGGACTCTTTACATCAGAAGGAATACAGGCTAAATGCGAGTGAATTATAAAATTTAACCAGTTTGGCGTTGTTTCAAACTATGACTTCTTTAAAACATGAGAGAAGGCCGTATAGCTCACTGAGTTAAGGCGGTACCACGTGGGTGCAGGTCACCTGCAGCGGTCATGAGTTTGAGTCCGGCTCAAGACCCTTTGCTGCATGTAGCTCTCCTCTATACCCACTTTCACCCTGTCTCTCTTTATCGTTAAATAATAATACTTTTTTTTAAAAACATGAGAGAAAAACCAACACTATGTCCCATTTTATGTTTAAGTACGTGAAAAGTCACAAGCTTTTGCAGTCCTCTGCTTGACTTTAGAAATGTCCTTGTGATATTACAGTGTTGCATATACAAATAGGAAGATGACTATTGTGAAATTACTAGTATGATCATATTTACTGTCCTCCATTAAATCGTTAAATTGTTACAGGTTATTGAGTTCTCACCTTTTTGCCTTTTTTATTTTGTGCTTTGTAAATATAATTTTGTATCATTGTCATATGAGGGTCTGATTCAGTGGCACATGGGCAAAAACATCAGATCTGCCAGGATGCTTTTGCAATAGCTCCGCTGGACCTTGGATCTTGACATTGTTGGTCCACCTCAGTCCAGTGCGTTGAGGCCAAATCCATAAACAGTATCTGGTGGAAATATA
Organism: Chromis chromis; assembly: GCA_900302755.1. Lineage (NCBI taxonomy): Eukaryota > Metazoa > Chordata > Actinopteri > Pomacentridae > Chromis > Chromis chromis. Next base: position 4,500 of record OMNN01024451.1, read on the forward strand.
ATGCGCCTAAGGTCATAAATCTTAATTCATTTGACATCCCTGTGCTGCAGATATTAGATTTGCAAGGGAGTGCGAATCTAATATCTGTATCCTGCTGTAGCTTCAGTCCTTCCAGCTGTGCAGAGTGCTCCATCGCACACAGTTTAGAAGCATTTGTAGGCGAGGGATCATGTATATATTCCTACTGGTTAGTTGCAACACCTGTGCAGACAGTGATGCTGCAGACAGTTGATTTCTGGGGTGATTTTCAAAGTGCACTAGGAGGTCCTTGTAATGTTTGTTGCCGTCAAGTACAAAGAAGCAGCTGCTGACAGCATAAAAGTCTCTCATGGATCTTCAACAAGCTGTTGTTGGTATTATGGAACTGAGTATTCTGCAGCTGAGAACTGTTTCTGAATATGAAGCCACTGTTTCTCTCAGCTGTTATGCAGAAAGTCACCTGTGTCTTTTATTACCCTTGGCCTAGATTACAACAGCTCTCTTTACTCCTGCCTTACTTCAGAGTTTGACACCAGACAGATTTCTTAAGGCAGAATTCTGGATAGCTGCAGTGGTGACAGAGTTCATATCAGTCCAGTATAAGCCAAGTCAAGGAGCGATTTGCCTCTTTATGACCTGATTTCACATTCTAGGCATCAGAAAGCCAGCAGTGACTTAACTTTGTCAAAGTGTGAGGCCACTAACTACTTCTATTTTGCATTTATTTCAAATTTAATACATTTTTCATTTTAATTAAAAGAAACAGTTTAAGATGGAAGTTACAGCTCTGAAAAATGTGAATGAATTTGAGAATATGTTACCTTTTGTTTGCCTCCATTTTTCATTAATGACAGCAGCGTCCGAGCCACATGGACGAGTTTGTTCAAAACCTGATAAGTCATGTTATCCCAGCATGATATGACAGTGTTCCAAAGAGGTTATTATCATGTCAGGAATGTTTTGCTTTCTGGGAGGAAAGTTCGTGACAGGGAGCGACCTTAAGTCTTCTTTGGTCTTTTGAGTTTTGACGTGTGTTTAGATTCATTATCCTGCTGTAGTGTGAATCCTTCTAAACCAAGATGAAGTCCAGAGGGTGGAGCATGTCTCTGAAGAATGGTGTAGCTGATACACTGTGGTATCATTTTCTCTCCCCCATACTCCCTTCAGCTACTGCCACACATTTCAAACTGGGATTCATCACTAAATAGGACTTTTGTTCATTCATCCACTGTGAAATGCTTGTATGTCTCAACCCACCCCAATCATTTAGAAGTGGTTTTGAGGCCACTACTGGTCTTCTTAGACCACGATTAGATTGCCTTGTTTTGACAGCACTTTTACTGATTGTGATTAAGTGGCTTTTCTATTTTTCAGTGAAGAAAGCTTGATGTATTGACTTTCTGATGATGTGGTCACATTTGGTCTGTATCCACAAGGAGTTTTAGATTACCTTGCACTGACCTTAGAAACCTTCACTCCGGCCATTATTTTGAAATCTGCTCTTTGCTCAAAATAACAATCTGGCTTCTGACACTTTGACTTACATCTGATGCCATGTTTCCTGTTATCACAAGGCTATTAAGTGCACAATGTTCTGCTGGAAGCTTCAGTGGTGCAACTCAAAGAAATCTGACCTTTTTATACAAAGGAGTTAACATGATCAATGCCATTAATCTGATTCAGTTTGATTGCTGACCTGGAAATACTACAGAATCTTACTATTCCTTCTGCATTTTACATGCCATCATTTCTGGCATTTTTATATGTTTCCAAATCCTCATACTTTCAAATTATTTATGGGTTTACATAACAACATGACAGATTTTCTAATATGTTCAAATTCATGCTCATGCCAACCTGCATAACATGACAGCTGGTATCGAAAGCGCATGTGTAATCTTTTGTCACTGATGTATGACTCATATCCTTCTGTCTGGGCAGCAGGGTTGTGAAACTGAATCCATCAACAAATATTAAAAACATGCTTGTTCCTCTCTGACAGAAAAGCAGCTGTTAAAGCCTCCTCCCACTGACTCAACTTTAACTGTTGCATGTCCTGCATTTGGACTAGTCTTTGTGCCTGTAGTGCAGAATGGAATCTGGTGGCCACTCTTCATACCAAGAATAGGAGGCAGGACCTTACCATCATAGTGTGAGAATGTCCCAGCTGTTGACTTGATATGGTTATGAACCGCAGCCAAACGCCAAGCAAGGACTGTTTCTTATCATCTGTTTGGATGGAGGGTGTCAGCTCTGGAGGTGGTTTCCCACACCTTCTCTCAAACAGAAAATGCTGTTAGATGAGTTACATCTTGGCGTAGGAATGCAAGCGAATTACAAAAAAATCTAAACGATAATAAACAATCTCTATTTTGTCTGCTTGCTTGCTGATATTCACAGAATTTCCAGTCAACTGGAATTTGATCTGCAGTAATTAGTCATTGATCCTAGTTCACCGTCATGCGTTACTCTACACCTGACATGGTATCATCTTTATATACACTGGGGATACTGCTACTGTTTGGATCAGGCTAGAGGACCTAAGAGATGCAGAGGCTTTACCAAGTGAGAAACTGATATCAAATTAAAATGGCGAAGGCATGCACAGTGAAACATAGCAGGCTGAAATTTCATCTGTATATTAAAATAAATATTCTGACTAATGGAGGAGGTTTTATGAAGATTTCTTACACTGTAGTGCTGCCTGGTGGAAGTTATTTTGCTCAGTGCTTAGTTCAAGTCATTTATCATTGTTATGTTTTTTGAGTAGATGTTTTTTGCGCACAGTTGATTTGTAATTTCCAGAAAGTGCCTACAAAAGCTCAGCATGCTTTCAAAAAGGAAAATAAGAATCTAATGTGACACTGTGTGTGAGAAGCATGCTTTAAACAAACGACTCTGATTGATCAGATTGATCAGGAGCAGTGTAGAAATTAAGACACTTTACTGTAGAGCCAGTCTACAGGGACAGTAACTGGTGTGTCCAATGCAGAAGAATGCTTACTAATGTGGTTGGAGGTTAGTCAACAAGTGACCTTATTTTTAAAATTGTATTTATTGACGGTACATTAACTGTAAATAGTCTTGCTCACACAGGAGCTGGAAATTTGATCTGTCACAGCATTAAGTTATCCTCTAATGCAGCCTGTAGTCATGCAGCAGACTGTAAGGTAATGGTGCAGAGGGGTGAGGGGATGATTTAATGTAGGTTTGGATGAGTAGTGGGGGATGGTGGTAATGAAGCCTCTCCATGTGTCCCTTGGGTAGGTCACTGCACAGCACAAGTCCTGTTCCATCAGCCTGATCTCAGACAGCCCCTACAATTTATCTGTTTGCTCCACTCCGCCTGCCTTTAGTGCTTTCTTAAAGTGACCTCAGCTTGCCAGTAGGGAGGCTGCTCTCATGCACACTGTAGCCTGCCCCTTTTTTTTTTTAGGTGGAATACGGTAATGCACTCTGCAGTCACTCACCACAGCCAGTGAAGCGGCTTTTTCAGTCCTGCCACAGATGTAGTCAGAGCAGTCTGGGAGGAGGTGCGAGTGGAGGTGGTGCGTCCACCTGGACCACTGTTTGTCCTGGAGTACTGAGTCTCCATAGCTACTCGGGGGGACTCCCGCACCCAAGCCTCAGGCTGAGGCTGGATCATGGGCTGTTCTGGCAGCAAAGCATGCCTTGGTGCTCCCTGCGCTGCAGAGAGGGTAACTGGCTTCTACATTGTTCTACTCTGCAGTGAGGAATAGATGCAGATCTGGAGAACAGCATGACAGGGTGGAAAGCTTTTTTGCTAATGTAAACTGATCAGTGAGGTGATGTTTGGCTTGTCTTACTTGCCTGTTTTATCTCATGTACATAATTGAATCATGCCGGCTGTGCGATGTGCTGTGAGGAGTGTCAGGTTGTTGATGTGATGTGAATCAGCATGGTAAGAGAAGGGTAGTAGATGGGAGATAAACAGTTTTTGGATCATCTATGCGTCACTTTGAAGTCTAGCAGGAGCACTGCAGCTACAGCGCAGCCTCCTACACTGCAAAACTGACTCAGAAAGGGAGAAGTGAGGGAATTTAGCAGACATAAGGCATGATGTGAAACTGAAAACATGAGTTGTTTTCGTTTTCCCCCTCCACTCATTATCACTGGTTATCGTCTGTCTGTTGTTGGCTGTTGTGGTTTTATTCATGTATTTGAGCTTAATATGAAAACTGGATTCATCAGTTGGTTACTTCATGCAGCATTACTGGCATTTCTCTTTTATAATCTTGACTGACGATTTAAGCTCGTCGCTGAATTAAAATGAGGATCCTAGAGAACTGCAGTAGTGTTGACATGAACATGTGTATGACTGTTTACATTTTTATTCCCTGCAGCGTGATGAAGCCTCAAGGCAGTGCAGGGAGCTGTCCCAGGAGCTGGTCAACCTTCGAGGAGAGCTGGGTAAGTTGGGTCACCTTGGACTCATGCTGGCAGTGTTTACACTGGTTATCACTAAAATACACACTCCTGGTTTGCCTTTAGTACCCTGGGGAGCTTTTTCTTTGATCATTCAGGTTATGTTTTGGGTCATGTTTGATTAAGCTGTGTCTTAAAGTGGCTCTTAAGTAAATAGAAGTGGTAGCAAAAAAGAGTCATTACTTTTCTTGCTTTCCTTTACCCACAACATAAGTGTTGTCTGCAGTTTTTTAATTGCTTTGTCTGCTGAAAATCAGATATCCATTTAACAAGTCATGGGTGTTTTTACTACTGCTGAGCTCAGTGGTGTCAATCCATTACCTAGGGAGTGGCAGTCTGACCTCTGACCCCCCCACAGCAGGGTTTCCCACTAGTGGAATGCCACACCACCTGAGGCCCTGTGAAGGCTTGGGGACAATGAGACATGTTTTATATCCAGTCTAAGTGCAGTCACACTCCAAAGCCTTGCACATACAGGCACATGCACACTCAAACACATGCTCCCACTACCAGCTTTCATCTCACTCACTTAAGGCAGCAGTAGTGTTGTGGCTCCTCCCCTCCTTCACAGCCTCGGGACTTCCACATGACTGCTCTTATATGCTGAGTACTGGTATATTTGCGGTGTAACACAGTCTTCACTTCAGGAAAGGCTGTGAGACCCTTGTTGACCTCAAGTAGCCCGTTTGTATCGTGTAGTAAAACATGTTTGAATGTCTGGAGGTATTATTATTATAAGTTTCCCCTTTTAGCTTATTCCCTCCTCAGACTGTGTCCCTGTCTGCTTCCACAGTGATCTCACTCCTCACAGAAATAAATTACAGTCCTTCTTCGTCCACAGCCAAAAGTATGATAGAGCCACACCCTTAATCATTCCTCACACGTTTAAAAAAAGAGTAAGAGAGAGAGATCTACATACTTCAGTGTCTGCATTATCTGTGATTCTTCCAAACTGCATCATCTGACTAACTGCGAGCCAAAATGCAGCTATCTTTAGATTAACTGGGCTCTCCTTCCCAAACTGCATGAGCTACGAGGTGTTTTCTGTGGGCGATATGAACTAGAAAGGCACATGGTTGTGGAATGTTCGGCTGCTTTTGTTGAGCTGTACATGCCAAAGCCTGATAGATAGTCCCTATGTTACTTTGGCGTCTGTTCCTGGATCTGCTGCCATTATTCCACTCTGGGTAAGGTGAATCCTCCTGCTCAGACAATGCAGCGCAGTTCCATTTTTTGCCTTTCACTTCTTTTTGGCTGATTGTAAAAGAACTTTTATGAGGAAATCCACATATCTTCAGTGAGCCTTGATGCCCCGAGGGCACACAATGACAAAATGTACCTGCCAGCCTTGTTGAACCGTAGCAGAGCAACATCTGGACTCTGTATTATTTTACACCCACTGTTGAGGTTATATATAGTTTCAAGTTCTAAATAGTTGTGGTTTATTGTCATACCATGTATTTTGGACCAAACACAGTAGGAGGCTTTATTTTTCTGCCATCTGTCTTTCTTACTATACACCATCACTGCTACTTTACTTGATATTTGAGATCCACCAGCAACTGTTGGATGTCAGAAGTGTTTGTGCACACCCACTTAAACTAGAGACAAGGTATGCAGTTGATTACTGTCACCCACTCCACACCAGATATAAACACTTGGCAATGGAAACAGCTGGGAAATTACCCAGACTGGTTTACAGAACAAAAACAAAACAATTGCACAACCAGAAAAACTGCAAATTATCTGCGTGGAAAAGATTTAATAAATCTGCTGAGTGTTATCATTTTCAAGATATTGTGAAAGAATTGACACTTGTTTCTCTATCTTATTCTGCCTATAAATAACTGCAGTGTAGTTGGCATAAGCAGTCAAGTGCAAGAGGCACCTCCCCTTGAAAGTCAGATTTTCCATTCCTTTTTGGAGAGCATTTGGTGTGACACATTTACATCAAGGGGGACATTGTTAAACAGAGGTTCCTCAGTGGGCATATCAAGTTTCTTACGCAAGCGGTTACTAATACAATTTTTCCTCTGACCTTGTTTAATGAATATTACAGTCTACAAAATGGCACTGAACATGATGCAAACTGTCACCTGTCCAATAAAATAAAATGCTGCCTTCTGTTTTTATTTCTAGTTTGCTCTGTCCATTCATCTGAGCGTCTGGAGAAAGAGAAGGAGGACTTGCGTGTTGCTCTGGAGGATGCACTGCAGAAACTCCAACAACAGCACCAGAATGACCTGGCTGAGCTGGAGCAGAGGCTGCAGGCCTTCTACCAGGCTGAGTGGGATAAAGTTCATCTCACCTACCAGGAGGAGGCTGACAAATGCAAGACTCTCATGCAACAGCAGGTTTGTCCAATTTAGTTTATTTATGTAAAGCTAAGACACCAGCAGAAACTGGAGTGTTTTTGTCAACAGAACTTTTTACAAATTACACATTTTCTGTGCTTTAGAAGACAACATGTGTAGAGATTATTTGATGTACTGCAGTATAAGATAATGCTTTTGAATCAATAATCCTGAAATTCAGTATATCCTGTGTTCTGGTATTTAAGATGGAAGAGCTTAAAGCCAATCATGAAGCCATGAAGCTGGAACTAGAGAGCAGCCACGTAGAACAGCTGCAGTGTGTTAAACAGCAGTATGAAATGTCACTGGAAGGTGAGTGAACAATACTGGACCACACTATTCAGCTAGAGTTACTTAAAATGACTTCACCATTTCATATTGAAAATTGTGATGAGCTTTTGATGTACATGTTTTTAATAATTTCTCTAAACTTTGCAGAGCTCAGGAAAGTCCACAATCAGGAGCTGCAGTCTTTGGACAAAACCCTAAAAGATGCTGAAGCTGCTCTATCTGTAAGCTTCCTTTTTGACAAAGTCCAACAAAAAGCATGTAATATTTGGTGAACGAGTGGTCGCTCAGTGGCTTTGTTGTGCCGTCTGCATCCACAGGGACAGATTCAAGAGCTGACTGTGGAGAATAATGCCCTAATTGAGAAGCTGACTGCAGAGGAGAACAGGAGGAAAGAGCTGGCCGACAAGAGCCAGGTACTCATTGTGTATTATCTGTGTGCTTATTATAGCCGAGCTCCACTTTAGAACCGTCTCATGACTCCAGTGTTGTTTGCCCCGAGCATAAAAGATGAAAAACCCCTGATGCCCCTGATTAAAGACAGATTATCAACAGAAGCAAAAGTCAAAAGATATTTTCTTGAAAGACTTTATTCTTCAGTAATCCATGTTTTCTGTTCAGTTAACTACTAATCCTTCTTTATAAACTGGAACGGTTTAAACACTACATCTCTGTGTTAGCTAGAGCACTGCCCTCCCTCTCTGCCCAGACTGTAGTTTCTAATTTTCCCAGGGTGCTGTGCAATGACGCTGCCGCTCTTCATTAGTGTTAAGTGGCCGCCACACGAACTCAGCATTGTGCCCTGGCTCAGTAGTGCAATTAAGGCAACTACCTCACATTACCCTGCCATTCCATATCTGTTATTAACAGATTAATAAGAAGAGCAGCATTAGCAACAACTCTGTGTTACATATTGACCATGTGTGGTTATAAAATAGGAGTACCGATAGTTTAAACACCGCCTCCACTGTGGGCCCAGGGCAGTTTATATATATATATATATATGTTGTAAGAGATGCATGGCGCCCTCTGTTGTGTGCTCTGAGATTCTGTATTCATACACTCATTTTGGAAGTCTTAACAGAGCCTAAACATCTTACCACAACTTATTTGTCCCCACAGAAGGACTCCCACACCCTGTATCTAGAGCAGGAGCTGGAGAGTCTCAAAGTGGTGCTGGATATCAAAAACAAGCAGCTCCACCAGCAGGAGAAGAAGCTGATGGAGATCAACAAACTGGTGAGAGCCGAGATGATGATGATAAAAATGATTGCCAAGCAGCAAAACAAGCAAAGCTACTGATTTGAAACACACGAGCCGTTAAGTCACTCTCTTTATTCATGTCTTCCAGACAGAGAAAAATGTGAAGTTGGACGAGAGCCTTAAAAAAGTCCAGCAGGAGAATGAAGACCTTAAAGCCCGCATGGACAGACATGCTGCTCTGTCGAGGTAAGAGTCCATCATATGAGCTCATAGTGATAATTACAAGAGTTGTGTCAGGTCAGACTCCTTTTGCCCAACTGAACTTTTGAGTGCATGCAATGAGCATCCAACCTACACCGATCAGCTACAACATCATGACCACTGACAGGTGAAGTGAATAACATTGATCATATTGGTACTATGTGGTGTTCTGCTGGAAAACCTTGGATTAACATCCGTGTTGATGAGACTTAGACACCCAAATAAACATTGTCCCAGAACAAACACACTCCCTCATGCAAATGGAAATCCCAAATGTCACTGGCCTACCCCCGCAGGAAAATGCACCCCCTCCTCCCAGTTGGCAAAAACATCAAACATCTTGAGGAACATGACAGTCGCCCAAGATCTTGATTTGACCTCCAAACTTCCTAGACCCCATTCTGATCAAGCATCAGCAGGATGCAGTGGAACAAGTTTGATTGATAGCGGCCCCACTGCACAACCCAGAGTACCCAAAGGATCCACTGCCAACGTCCTGGTGCCAGACCCCATAGGACACCCTGAGAGGTCCTCTTGTCCATGCCCAATGGTTCAGAGCATTTTTGACCACATAAGGGAGACCAACACAATATTAGGCAGGTGGTCATAATGTTATGCCTGATCGGGGTATTTGTGTGTTCTATAGGCATCCATTATTTTCCAAAATCTATTCATCAGATAGTTTTTTATTCACTATTCATCAGGTAGACTATTTTTTCCAAAAACTATTCCTCACTGATCCACAGCGTTACACTGGGTGACATGTTCTTTTGTTGCCGTGAAAATGGTTACTTTAGTGCATTTTGGCCACATCCCACACAAACCAATGTAGTGCTGTAGATGTTAGAGCACAAAACTAATCAGTGACTGAAAATACAGATGCACAATTTCCTCCTGTTTGAGTACGGTTTGCAAAAATCTACAGCTGCTTTTAGAAAGAATGGAACTTTTTTACAAAAATGAAACTCTTTCTGATCATTTTTAAACATTTAAATTGTCAGTAAGAACCAGTGGGTTTGAGGGAAAGTCAGAGTATTGGAAGATAGCATTTCACTGCAGATACTATACGAGCATGTGACAAATAAAACCTTTTGAATAAACCAAATAACATGTTATACTGGAGGTGATGAATACTTTCACGTGTGTAAACCTGCGTGTTGTGTTGATGCTCCACAGGCAGCTGTCCACAGAGCAGACCTTGCTGCAGGAGTCCCTCCAGAAGGAGTCCAAGGTGAACAAGCGTCTGTCCATGGAGAACGAGGAGCTGCTGTGGAAGCTCCACAACGGAGACCTGAGTAGTCCTCGCAAGGTGTCACCCACGTCCACCTCCCCCTCCCATACCTTCAGCCTCCAATCCCCTCGCAGCTCCGGCGTCTTCTCCAGCCCTCCAGTCTCTCCCAGATAACAATGGGCTCCTGCTTCCAGGAAGCAGAGCCTCACATTTGAGTTATCCCTCTGGAATTAAGAGCCATGTTTGTTTCCTGCTCATTTAGCAAAACAACAGTCTGACCTTGGCTCCTTCAGAATCGGATGAACTCTGACACTTTCTGTACAGAGATGCTGCAGACTTTAAAAGAAAAAACAAAAAAAAAGGAGAAAATGTTGCACAGAAGCACTTATTAAGCAAGGCCTCCTTGTTCTTTGCCTTTCACATCTGATGCTGTGGATGGGGAAAAAGGAAATCTCAGGACTTCTATGTAATGAAACACTATTTTTGTTATTTGTAGATGTATTTAGAGGCTTGTCTTTCCTGCAGCTCAGCACACGCACACATACATTTACATGCAGTAAGAAATAAAAACACAAAGACACACATACATGCATGTGTATACACATGTGCAGATTTGGCCTTGCAGAGTGAGAGAAAGCTTTGTTTTGTGTCTCTGGAGACCAAAGCCATGGAAAGTCTGAATTCAGAATATTTCAGGGTGTATCTTTATTACAAATATCTAAGGAATCTGGAATTGCTTCTGTTGGATTCCTGCACCATTTCTCACAGCTAACTACAAACAGAGTCTAAATATTACTAACATCCCACTGCTAGTCGGTACATCAGGGCTGCCTCCGTCTAAAAGGAGGAATGTTCATTTTCAGGCTGTTTTCTTGCTCACAACACTCGTGGTGATGTTCAGAATTTTCCTGCTATTTTTTAAGGGTGGGTTGTTGTTGTTTTTTAAAGGATCATTCGTGGCCTCTAGCATTTCTGTCTTCATGTTTATTTGTTTGACCAAGGGACCAATCCACGTATTTGTGCATGTGTTTGAGTCTTGTCAATCACCCCTTCCTGAAGCCTCCTAATGCAGCTTTAAAGTCAGGGTCTTTGCAGAGGGAAGCAGCTTTGCTCGTACATGTCAGAGACACTGCATCTTGGAAATGATTGAGAGACTATTTTGTGTGGAATTGATATTATAGGTGTGTTGACCCTGTTTGAAATATGCAATTAATAAAGTCTTGTATTAAACCTGGAAGCTGCACAGTGGTCTGTCACAGTCAGAGAAAGGGTGTTTTAAAGGAAATTTCCACTGGGCAGGTTTTACCCCAGCAGAGTTAAAATACCATCAGTCCAACCTTGTGACTGTTGTGCTTAAGTCAAATATCTGTACATGTCTAAACCACAAACATTCATTTTGTATTCCTAATCCAAAGTATATTTCAAAATCACAACCACCAGCAACTATTCAGCAAAGTGGAAATTGCAGCAAGTGTTGCACTGGACCAAAATAAGCTCTGGGCCTGCAGATTGCATTCCACATACGGAGAGCATTAGGACGTCAGCCGCGCACACGGCTCGGCTTCGGAGCAGATTCTCCTCTTCTGACATGCTGCAAGTCTCTGACGGCTGCTGCTCCTTTTTTTCCAGCATCATTATTCAGTTTAAATGTAGCATAAAGACAAACGGATTCATTGGAGATGATTGATTAGGTGTCCAGTGCAACAGAACACACCCTCAACCCTTGCTTCTTGTCCAATTTTTTAAGTTAACATTTATTTTGAAATTAAAAGTTGCAGTGAAACTTGATTTTTGATATATTTTCTTAATTCTAACTTTCTCTTTGTCAACAGATTTGCAGGTTTTGAGAGTCTGTATCAAACCAAGACTCTTGTAGAGCATCACATGAGGTCCACATGTTATGAAACAGTTTCTCTTATCAGATGTTCCCAGAAATGTTCCGTAGATTTGAGATCTGGTGACTGAGTTTGTTTGCTCTTCTGTGGATTTAAGTTATTGTGATGAGTGTAATGGTGTGGTCCTTAAACTGCACAGCCTTGATTTGGATAAACAATGTTTTACCCAAAATAACTGTAAATATTTTTTTGGACTTTACTAGAGGGATTTCAAAAGAGGATAATGTACAGATGATGGATGGATGGATGGATGGATTTCAAAAGAATAATTTTTGGCAGTGGTGGTCCAGTGGTTTGTAAAGCGAACTTGTAACCGGTGGGTCGCCTATTCGAGCCCCCAGACTGGCAAGAGGTTGAGGTGGGAAAGTGAGAGCGACCGCTTGTCCCAGTCACCACCACTGTGGGCCCTTGAGCAAGGCCCTTAACCCCTGACTGCTCCCCGGGCGCTGCAACTCACAAAACTGTTAGATTTAGCCACAACTCCACACATTTAAGCATCAAAGTACAAACTCTTCGCAAATCTTTATTGTTCTCAATCTGCACTCTAAAAATACACATTTTGTTTGTATATATACATGATTACATCTGATCCCAC
>OMNN01024452.1:0-15773 GCA_900302755.1 Chromis chromis
GACCCCCCAGGAATCCATTGGATAAAATTACCGTAAAATTACCGTAACTCTCCATGTTAGTGTCATGTTAGCATCATTTTAGCATCTTGTTAGCATCATGTTAGTGTCATGATAACGCCATGTTAGTATCATGTTAGCATAGGCGTAGCGTCGTGTTAGCATAGTGTTAGCACCATGTTAGCATCATGTTAGTATCCTGTTAGCATAGTGGTAGGATCTTTTTAGCATCATGTTGGTATCATGTTAACGCCATGTTAGCATCATGTTAGCACAGGGGTAGCATTGTGTTAGCGTCATGCTAGCATCATGTAATAATCTCCCCTTCATTGATCCCCTTGGGTTCCTTCCTTCTCTGCATTCATCCTATTCTAACCTTAACTATACATACTAGGAGCAGTGGGCTGCCGCGGTGCAGCGCCCGGGGAGCAGTCAGGGGTTAAGGGCCTTGCTCAAGGGCCCACAGTGGTGGTGACTGGGACAAGCGGTCGCTCTCACTTTCCCACCTCAACCTCTTGCCAGTCCGGGGACTCGAACCGGCAACCCACCGGTTACAAGTTCAAGGATAAACTATATTACTGTGAGCTTTTATTATTTTATGAAGCTGTAATATGAGTCGAATCAGTTGTTTATTAAATGCAAATAAATAAAAAAGAATAAATTATAACAATTTGTTTTAGTATATAAAAAAACTTCACATGTCATGATAGAAACATCCTTTTGTATTAAACCGCCTGAAACTAATTTCCCTACTTACACGGAAACAGCAGTCTTAACAAATGTTGGCTTTCTTTGTGCTAGCCAGCCCAACAAAACCTAAAACTTTAGTCAGAGATAACGGGTATCATGACAGTGGTTATTAACTGTCAGGCTCTTTGCAAGCTCCCAGTGAAGTGTGTGCTTGATGAGTCATTTGACTCTTCTATGGCACAAAATAATCCGATCCAAGGTGCCTACTTTAGTCAAGAGGAACAGGTTGTTATAATGGAGAGCTGTGAAGAACATAGAAATGTATTCTGGCAAAAAAAAAAAGCGCTGTTACTGCAAATGATAGAAGAGTAGAAAGCTGGTAGAAAATCGCTCGGTGCCTCTCAATGCAGCTGCTTATTTTTAATGTGACAGCTCTTAAAATTTACACCTTGTACATTTGAACATAGCCTCCAGATGTGCACTGTCTCATTATGAAGGACACATGGAAATCACTTTAGTTTCTGGCCAAATCAAAGCAAAATTAATTGAATATTATCTGTGAAAACTCACAACAGACTCATTTTCCAATGTGTGTTCGATTAGCTGCAGCACCAGCAGTGTAAAATTAACTCTGAAGCAAATCAGGACCAAACATAAAAACATTTTCTGCATCACCAACTGAATGCATGTAAGTTCCCATGGCAAGGCGACGCATACAGTTTGTGACACTGTAACTACGCAACCTCGTTCAGTGGCACTACAAACATATGGCTCAGCAGGTTTGCATGTATAATGTATTCCCTGAGCTGAGACTCTGGAAAAGAATTGATTTAAACCCCAAACTCTGAGCAGCAGAAGTTGCCATGGTTAAAATTAGCAGGTTAAAATTGAGCCACCTTCAGACTATGAAGCTCCAACGAACTCAACAGACCTCGCTAACCTATTGGTGTCGCTTCGGAGTGCACACAACTTTTGCAGAAACACAATGCGGCAATATCCAAGTAGATTAGTTTTTAACATGAACCATGTAGCTGTTACAAATTATAAAACCTTTGCCAGTGATGAATGTGGTTTTAATGTGAACTCATAAACAGTTTAGCAGCACAGAGTTGCTAGTACATATTTTTTATGTATGAGTGTGTGCATGTGTGTTTGTACCGAGTTCTCCGGCAGATTTAATGTCAATGTTGTCATATCCGCTGCCGATGCGGACGATGATACGCAGAGCTTTAAACTTCTCCAGGTCTTCTCTCATCAGCGTGATGGTGTGGTACATCAGAGCTCCTACAGCTTCATTCAGGACCTGGAAAGAAATGTTCTTATATGAAAACACAAGCGTGTCTAAGTCCGTTTAAACATATGCAACACATACTGCGCGAAACCAAGAGTAAATGTCAAGTAATCAGCATGTGTTTGTGCTGTTCTGTGCCAAGTTGAAGCTTTGCAGAGAGTTCACTGAGTTCACAGTCTTGATTAAGGTTTTTTTTTCTAAAGGTGCTGTTATGCTCTCTTTATATACTGTTTTGTAATAACTAAACTTCCTGAAAATCAAATATTATGGAAAATTTGTAACCGCAGGAATCTAGATAAGGTGCAAAACTGTCTAATATAAGCAGGAATCGTAACCACATGGGATTCTCAGTGACTCCTAATCAGGATGATGTCTCATTGTCTCAGTTAACAATGCAATATTATGACTCAGAAGCAGATAATTTGATTGTCATATAGAATAGGAATACATCGCTCCATTATGAAAAGTGGCTTCATATAGCCGTCACCTTTTAATTGGTCCTAAGTTAATCGTATGATCTTCTCCTAACGATGCCAGCCCTCCGCTTCATGTGCATGAGAGAGCATGAAAATGACATGCGGTTCAATTACAGTAAAGAAGCCCTTTTAATTACACAATGAGGTGGCTGCTTACTAGAGAGCCAAAGAGAGAGCTGGAGAGAGATAACGAGCGAGGGAGAGCCATCTGTTTCTCCCACACTGTGGCCTACTGAGCGCGCTCGCTGAGAGAGTGCGCCTGGCAGACACCCAGGACAAGACGTAACCCTGCCAGACATACAAACCCATTTACAATCCATAGTGGCTGTGGCAAGATCCGAGCCTGACCCACATTTTAACTTTGCTCTTTGTAGTCTTTGCTCTTCTTTTTCTGCCTCTCTTTCATTTCTCTTCTTCCTCATTTTAGTATCCTTTTGTGCTTTTTTACAGCTAGTGTTAAAGGTTCACACATCGCCAGCGTTTTAATCTTTATTTAACTTCTTTTTGTTGGAAGTCTCAGGAGCTCATGTTGAATGCAGGCAATGCGGATGGACATGAATTCTTTATTGCAAAATGGTTAAACCCACTGTTGTCAGAATAATTAAATAGGCTAAATTAGCTATTTTTTTAATCTGTGTTTTGCATTTAGATATTGTCAGTCAAAATCCAAATGAACAGGATATTTATTATAATTTTTCTAGATCAAACATGAAACATTGTTAGATATACTTTATTAAAACTACTACTGTTGTGTCCAGGTCAGTATGTTCTCATTTGTAAGGTCAGTCTCCACAAATACTGAAGGGTCTCAGCCGTCTTATATATTATAGTCAGGTAAAGTGGTATTTTATATATATTTTTAAAGGGTTTAATTTATTTGAACAGATAAGCAATCAACATGGCTGTCATCTAGAAACAGCAGGTTTACTTGTCTGTGTGTATTCCTCAGTAGTGCTTGTGTTGGGATCACAGTTCCACAACTTGTTCCACTGCATCCTGTTGATGCTTTATCACAATGGGGTCTAGGAAGTTTGGAGGTCAAATCAATATCTTGGGCCATTGTCATGTTCCTCAAGATATTCCTGATTGTTTGATGTTGTTGACATGTGGTGGGGTGCATTTTCCCATAGTACCAATATGATCAATGTTATTCACTTCACCTGTCAGTGGTCATAATGTTGTGGCTGATTGGTCTAGATCTGTTTTATAAAAACGTATGAATAGAGGCAGGTGCACTGTAAAATAACAAGGTTAAAATGATTTAACAAGCTGTAGATACTGGCCTTTAATGTGTATTTATAATTCATTTTGGCTACTAATAAGGCTGGCAGTTACCAAGTGCAATTTAAGAATAAGAACAATTTTTAAAATTTATTATTATTATATTTGTAGCATCCCAAATTTCTGAATCGATGTTTTAAAACCTTGAATTGACTTTTTTTCTTGGTACCAACTCTTTTCCATTATTAAATCCAATCTTGTGTTGTGCACTGAAGTGGAGGACATTTGCAGTAATTAGCTAATTAATCCATTAGTAGATCATAAGATGGTTAATGGGCATCTACATATTTTAATAATCGGTTGATTGTTTTAAGCAAAATGTAATCTTATTGTGGTTCTGGACTGTTGATTGGACAAAACAATCAATCTGATGGTGTCACTGGGAAATAATAATGAACATTTTAGGACATTTCATAGACAAAGATCAAATTAAGAGATCAGTTAATGAAAGCAATAATTAGTTGCAGGCCTAACACAGGGCTTGGTTGGATGTGGGATTGGTGAGGCTAACTGCAAACACTACAAGTCCCAAAATACACCCCAGAGAGAAGTGTGGGAGATTTTTCTAACAAAGCAATATTTGTTCCTCTACATATTTCTACTTTATTAAGAGTTTGACTGAAATATAATATTATTAGTGGGCTATCCTCTAGAGAGACCACCTGTTTCTGCATTGGTTCTACATTTAAGTTCATAGAGGTGACACAATTTGCTGTATTTGTTTCATCATGGTGACTACAAGGGCTCAAGTGAACAACTAGATATAGAAACTAGACATTTCCACATTCACAAAACATAAGAACAATTCCCAAGCCCAGACATAATGATGTTATGACGCTTGTGTGTTACCTTCTCGTGGATCTCCTGTGTGGACTGAGCGTCACAGAAGGCCACGGTTGCTACGTCTTTCAGGATGGGCATCTCCACAGTGCAGTCGCGCCCGTCCAGCAGCGCCACCAGGGGGCGCGGGTGCATGGGCCCGTTCATAATGGGTGGCCTGATGCCTTAAGACAAAAAAAGAGGAACAAGTTTGAGAAAAGTGGTGAGAAAAAAAGAAGACAGGATGTAGATGGACAGAAAATAGTTGTCAGAAGCAGTGTGGAATCAGCATCATTTCTTACTCTTGTGAGGAAACACAAAGTTTCCGATAAGAAGGAGACATTTAAACTTTTGTTTTTGAAAAAGGATTCTTTTTTTATTATCAGACCTTAAAATGTGCATTAATTTGCTTGGTCACATCTTCCAGCATGACTTAAACAAGTGTTTTATTATCAGTTGTTTGCCACGTATAAGATCTAAAACTGAAAACATGCTCTCAGGCAAACACGAGGCCCTGCTTCATCTGCATCCCATAATATTTCTGCTCTGGACTGATGCAGTTGCTATGGGAACTGTGACAATAAGCGTGAAGGGGGGGAGTAAAAAAAAAAAAAGAGATTTTCCCAGAGCAGCTGTCTATTTGCTGCAGAGCTAATTCCTGTTGTGTGAGGTCATGTTTCACAGCTGTTTTTCTCCTCATAACTTTAAAATATTTTATTGTTTCAGTTGAATTATTACTGACTTTTTGATTACATTTTCTGACTCTTGAAACAGGTAGTAATTAGGAAGATGGATGAGGCAGGTATTGTGAGTAGGCTGGCAGATAATAAGAGAGTAATTAAAAAGAGAGACTTGTGATCGAAAATTGCCCTCAAACGCTAGTTTCTGTGAAAAAAACACCCTGATAATGAGGAGTATCCTTTTACATTTTATCCTGTTCACATTATTTTAATTAAGCTGTCATATATTCATGGAGAATGTAAATGCACGCCCCCACGGGCTGCTCAGAGTGACTCTTGGGAGCCACTTGGAAGAAATGGGGCGGTCCAGACCGGAAAACAACCGAGCATGCAGCCTGAAGCTCTAGAGCAGGGGTGTCAAATCCTGGTCCTCGAGGGCCACTATCCTGCATGTTTTAGATTCACCTGATTCAAATGATCAGGCTTCTGTAGATCTTGATGATGAGCTGATCATTTGAATCAGGTGTGTTGGAAGAGGGAAACATCTAAAACATGCAGGATAGTGGCCCTCGAGGACCAGGATTTGACACCCCTGCTTTAAAACCTCACATTTATAGACTCATGATCATGATGTGATTCTGATGTTTGGTTTCTTTATTTTTTCTTTTAGATTTATATGAGAAACTGGTGTCTGATAAGAGTGAAAACAGTAAGTCTGTTTTGCAGTTTGATTTGTGATTGCTGTATGAACTTTGTTCCATATCAGACTTTTGTTTTTTGTCTTCCAGATGCCACCTGGATCATTGTATTAGTTGTTGTGATGGTGATCTGTTGTTGTGTTGCTGGGATCATCTTTGCTTTGATGAAACAAAAGAGCAAGATTAGGTGAGTTTCAGCTTAATATATGTCCTCTTGTAGTCTTACAGTTAATATGGTGATAATTGACTGGCTTTGAGAGGCTGCACACATCGACACAAACCCATAAATATAACTAATGACTAATCCTGTGTCGACTTTTCTTGAATCCTTCTGTCATTCAGGGACCCTGAGAACAAAACACCACAAAAATCAACCCAAGACACTCAGGGGTGAGATCATTTCACAGTTATTCACTTGGACATATGTTTTACACATTATTATTGCTTCTTCATAAAATCAGTCTTTTTTGTGTCTGTAATTTACCTACTTATCAACTCATCAGCCTGATAATCAGACTAAAATGCTATTTCACTTCATTTACGTCTCAGAACTTAAATCTGTTTCCTCTGTAGCTTATGTTATTTATTCATGAAGCCAGTGTCGTGTAATCCACAGTCATTGTGTTTAGCCACAGAGTGATTTAGTTCAATTAACTCTTTTCTTGTCTTTATCTGAAGGATTACAACACCTTTAATCAACATCAACCAGGAGAATGAGCAGGTCAGGCAGCGGACATCAACAAAGAAAAGTCCACCAAACAAGAACCTAAAACCTTCACCTTTAGCAGCAAAAAGACTGTTTGAAGACTCTGAAACGTGTTGAACAAACCTGCATCACAATTAAATAAGTGGGGAATTGTAAAGGAGTTTTTAATACAACAGAGAGAACAAGTCAGTCCCAGTTGTTGGAGAATGATTAGAGCACTTCAGATCAACAGATTCAATAACACAGTTTTTTTATATTTGCATTTTGTACTATTAGATTTTTTTTAAACCATTTTTCTGACCATTTGTTATGTGTTTATATGTTTTATATATGTTTTTCCCCCAGAAGAATTGGTTTGTACCTTTTGATATGTACTTTCTTGTGTCTTTACATGTAACACATCACTGTTCTATGAAGGTTAATTCTTACACTAATCTGTTATTTTGAAATGTACCTCTGCACTGTTTTCATATAAACTGATTAATGGGGAAGATGATTAAATAAAGGAAACAGAAGTTGTTTAAATTTCACAAGACGAAAGCATGAAAGAATTTGCTGCCAGTGAAGCTACATTTACCTCTTAAAGTCTATGTAACTGAATCCAGCTAATTCATGCAGAGAACTGTTAAAATTAATCATAAAATGTTATGTTTTATAATATTTCTTTCACTATACTACAGCAGTGAATTTCAAAACATTCCCCTGCTTCCGCCTTAGATAGTTTGCGTGATGACGTAGGGCGTACGTGCGTGGCTGTGCCAGTTCAAGTCCTCGCTCACCTGTCAGGAGGTAAACTGCTCTGATTAGCTGCGCTTTGCCGATAAAAGTTTATTTAACTGCTGCATGTATCTCTAAACAATGTTCGGCTCGTCCTGTGAGTCCTGCAGAGAGCTGAGTTTGGTAAGTTGAGTTTTAACCGGTTTGGTATTAAACATAAAGTCGGCTTTGTGAAGGTTAATTCTTGCACCAATCTGTTATTTTGAATAAAATATATGTTCCTCTCCACTGTTTTCATATAAACTGATTAATTAGTGCAGTGTGTTTTTTTTCACCAGGTACTCCAGCTTCCTCCCACAGTCCAAAAACAGCTGAGGTTAATTGATGATTCTAAATTGTTCATAGGTGTGAATGAGAGTGTGCTGTCTGTCTCTATGTGTAGCCCTGTGATGGACTGGTGACCTGTCCAGGGTGTCCTCTGCCTTCGCCCGAGTCGGCTGGGATAGACTCCAGCCCCCCCCCCCATGACCCAACAGAGGATTAAGCGGTGTATAGATGATGGATGGATGGTCCTGTCTTTCTTTGCAGTGTTGCAGGTTTTCTTTTTAACAAAGTGACTGAAATTAAATGGTGTTCTGTAATGATATCACAACTTTAAAATCAGTTCCACTTGCAGTAACTCTGCTGAGTGTTAGTTTGCGTTAAACTGAAATGCTGATCAGTCTGTTCACACATAAAGCCCAACGTCTGTAACTGCTGTGTGATTTTTATTTTTAAAATAGTCTAAATAGTACCTATGAAATGTTTGGGGGAAAAAACTGTAAAGTTCTGAAAATGCTATTTTACTTGTTTCTGTTTCAGGTATAGCAAGATTATTTATATAACACATTTAAAACAACAAGGCAAGTCAAAGGGCTTCACATAAAATACAAAAAGCAGGAAAACAAAGTCTAAAAGAAACAATTAAAAGAGTTAAATAGAGAATATACAAGAAGACAAAACAGGAAAGTTAGTTCAGTTTAAGTTATGAAAAAGCCTCAGATTCGGTTCAATGAAAGGCAGAGGCAGCCTTGATTTAAGAGAAATGAGAATGGCAGATTGTTGTGTTCAATATGTGTGGGTCATAAATACTGAAAGCTGCTTCTGCGTGTTTTATTTTGGCTTTGGGGACTGCCTTGGTAATTATTGTATGCCTTTAAACCCTCTCAATATATTTTTTTCCTGCTAGATTAGCTATAATAGTAAACCTTGGTGACTTATTTACATATTGGGTGAATTTTATGAGCCATCAAACCTTCACTTTGTTCGTAACAATAACGTGATTTACTGAAAACAAAGCCTGAATATCTGCTGCAGATTTTGAGCCGCAGTTGCACACTTTGGCTGCTGGAGGGCTCTGTTTCTCTGCACAACAACTGAGGCTGTTTGCAGGGATCAGAGTGAAGCCACAGGAACTCCTCAGCTGGCTCGCACTTAATGCGTGAAGTGTGGAATACGCTGCTCCAGTTTCTCCCTACCTGTAGTGCAGGAAGCATCTCGGATCCTGGGAGTCAGTTTTGTGGACTTTCATCTGTCAGTGGGTGAGTCTGATGTCTTTTTATCTTGAAGAATCTCAACAAAAGTGTGTTGAAATAACTTGAAGATTTGATAGCTGTGTAGTTTTCCAGCTACTTCTTTGCACATTTATATTTTTACCAGTGATGTAAACCCAACTACAGTCAGTGTTTTAAAATCCTCAGGGTGGACAGATCAGTAAGTAGCTACATATAGAAGCTGTTTTGTTCCTTCTTATTGACTTAAATTAAATTGGGTTTAACTTATCTCAGTCATACCTGTCATGAAAAATCACATTCCCATTTTGTGTTGTCAGTTTATTATTTTATCCATCCAAGTCAAAGGAAAGATTTAAATGCACAGAATTGGTTTTGTTGTGTTAAAAATCTTTCTTTTCCTGTTTTAAATGTGGAAATAATTATGAGGTTTATGATTTTCTTTCTCAGTAAGTCTGTTTAATAAATCACATACAGCCTAACATCTGTCTGCTGAGGTTGAAGCAGCTGCAGAGGAAATGTTCGGCTCACATCTGGATGTAGAGCAGAACCTTTAGGTTATAGCTTGGCGGCCCGGTTTGTTAATGATATTTGCAAAATCTCCAAAGGGAATTTCTGTTAAATGGCATCGATGCAGCAACATTTAAAAGCTCTCAGGAGGTTAAATGTGCTGGAGTTGATTGATCGGTTGAATCACATTTGGCCATTACAGCCCAGGAGAGTTTTGTAGTGGAAAAGCGCTTTAACTGTCGCCCAACAGGAGCAGATTCTGTGTTTGAAACCAGATGCTTGGCGCTGTAAAAGAGCAAATAATGCCCATAAAGCTCTGAGGTCTGGACCTGGTCTGTCTTGTGGTTTAGGCGGGTTTTTCTTTCCCGCTAAGTCCGCTGAGAGTCGGATCAAAGGCCATTTTACGCCTGATTCCTGCTGCTTCCACCTTTATTGTCCAGGATGCAGTGTGCTGATGTGACCTGTGAATTAGATTTACATCTTCCTATTGCTTCTCCTAAACTGTTTGCTCTGATAACACACCCTCTACTGTAATTAATACTCATGTTGTGATCACATCAACGTCTTCTCACCCTTCTTGCATCATCACCACTGTAATTTCTTTGAGGTTGGGTTTTGAAATCTCTGAGTTGGATGCTGTCTAGACATTAAAGTGGAAGCTTGTTTGTGCTGTCAGGTAATTACGGGCTTCCAGGGGCATGCTGGGGATTCACATGTGTAACCTTCATTAGACCCCCAGGTGATGTTTCTTGAATCTGTTGTTGTTGATGCTCACACATTGCCTTGACGACGACTTTTAAAGGGGTGCAACAGAAAGTGTTTTGATGCTGAGGCGATGCTGTCATTGCTAATGTCATCCATTGGCTTCCCCCCACAGCAGACAGCGAGCCAGTAAGATGCAGCTCCGACTGTGCTGACCAGCAGCAACTCAACAAGTCAGAACACTGGACAGCCGATGGGGTACGTGAGCACAGAAGCTGCTTGATTCATCCTCTGCTAGTTTGTTCGTGCTCGTTGAGGTTTACCAGTCACATGTAGGTTGTGGTCTCTCTGATGCTGTTTGTGTCTGCAGCTGCAGCCTGGATGTGATACGGGGTCGGCTGGTAAACCTGCTTCGGTGTGCGATGTGTGGACCTGCCCTCCCCCTGTGTCTGCTGCTCTGGATCGTAGGAACAACCATATCTACGACAAAAGGTATCCAGATGGTGCTTTGTTTTGTTAATGGACTGTAGATCCTTTATATGAGGTGGTTGCAGGTATGTAGCAGACATGTGTATTAATAAAAGAGATGGGATTTCTTTGTACTGAAAGTTTAAAAGTAGCCACACACATCTACTTATGAGCTGTACAAAAACCTGCAACTTTGTACATCGAATCAACTACATTTATCTGACAGCTAGCCGATTTGCCTTACTACTTGTTACGACCCAGCTCGTGGGGAAGGGAAGCAACATGAAACCAGATGTAATTGGTAAAAATAAAATAATTTATTTAAAGAAGTTTGAAAAGAAATGTGCAAAAATTACAAACTGAGGCAAACTAAGTGACTGGGCCGGTGAATGCTGTTCAAATAAAAAAAGAAAAGAATAAAACACAAAGAGTTCTCAAAAGGAGAACTTAACTACAATTAATTTCCTGACACTAAAACCAAAAATGAACAAAATCCTCAATAACCTACACAGGTGAAAAACCAAAATACATGCGAGTCAGCACCCCTTTTCCTGGCGTACCTAAACAAATGATTCAAACCTGCACAAGGAGTCTTTGTCAGTTTTTGGAGACTGAACCCTGGCCCAAGCCCTTATCCCACACAGTTCTGCGCTGCCTCAGAGACCACACAGGTATGCTGGCGTGCTGCCAGACTTCATAGGTGCTGGCTGCTGGGAATTGGTGCACCTGGTCGATGCCGCACAAATCCCAACCTCCAACAGGGCCACGCCTCCCTCGCCGTCGTCCGCTCTGGGTTCGGGAATCTCACAGCAAAATTTGCATACACACAGTTTTAAACACAGAAACTAGATAGGAGCAACCGCTGGCCGTAACACGACTCTTTACAAAAAGCCTGCCTGTTTTTCCAACTATATTATGATTTTTAAAATAAACTTTCCTAGATTTAGTAGCCTAATCCAACATTTTGTAAAAACAAGAAAGATTACAGCACAAATGTGTATATCAGAAGTGTTTCTTCTTTATTTCTGCTCAAATTAATCATCTTAAAGTAGGTCAAAGTAGCTCCCCTTTGACCTGCCGCCACAGTAAAATGCTACAAATACAGTGAAGAGTTTTTCGTCGCGATATTTTACGTAGTTTGATCTAAAAGTTCCAGGACTGTAAGTGGTTCACGTCACATGTGTGCAACATGTGCAAACAGTAACTGTCAGTAATCAGTAGACTGAGCGAGCATCAACATCAGGACTTGTGCTACACATTTTTTTGGGTCCACTGTTGAGGATCATCACTGGTGGCCAGAGGAGGGTCCGCAGCTACCATCAAGAGAAGAAACAGTTTTTACAGTCGAAGAGCGAAACGGTTTTCGAAATTGTTTTCAACATTCACTGGGAATTCCTCTCCCAGGGTCGGACTGCCAAGCCAGAGTTCTACTTTAATGTCCCAAGGAAGAAGATTTGGCGCAACCTGAACTGTAGCATGTGGGTCACTTGATTACACTTTAATGTTGCACTGTATTTTTGGCAGCATCAACACAATCCTCTCTCTCCACCAGCCCAACTCACCAGGTTTGACTTCCTGTGAATGCTTTCTTTTCCCCAAAATGAAAAATGAAGTTGAGGAGTTGCCATTTGGACATTGTTTAGGAGCTTCTAGACTAGATTTAGATAACATGACTTCCAGGAACAGTTACAAGCATTGCAGAACCGCTGGGAACGCTGTATCGCTGCACAACGAGGCTACTTCCACTGGGATGGCGGCCACATTAAAATCAAAAACAGGTTTTGATTTGTAAAGGCACAGTCTCTGAACTTTCTGATTGCACCTTGTTGACTCACAGGGTCTTGGTACTTCTTCTTGCTCTGCATTTGTAGACTTTCCATACACACTCTGATGTTTAACCTTAAAAGTCTTCAGTGACTGACTGTAGCTGCCTTGTTGCTTGTGTTTTACGTCAGGTCAGGTTGTAGCTCCTGCCAGTCTGACTGCAGAGGCCGGTCGCCCGCTAACGCTCAGCTGCAACATCACCACAGCAGCAGGTGACTCTGTCCGGCAGGTGCGCTGGCTCAACAGGCACTCCAAGGTCCTGCTGGCGTACCAGCCCAGCAAGCCGGTCCTCATCAGCCACCAAGATCCCAACGTGGAGCTCGCCGCCTCCCACAACGACGGCAGCTACATCACCATCAACAGGCTACGACCTGATGACGGAGGCTGCTACCGCTGCATCTTTGATGTTTACCCGAGAGGGCCGCAAGAAGCCTCCACATGCATCAGCGTCACTGGTGAGCATTTAGGGAGTGTTTCCACTTGTTCAAATGTGTTCATTCTTTCATTTAAGCCTCTGAAGTCCAAGCAGTTTCTGGGTTTGTTTGTGCTCCTGTTCTGTTTTCACTGTGGCTTCATTTTTCACTGCATATAAAGTCGTGCACCTCAGGAAACCACAAAGAGAACTCAGAAATGTCTTCTGTGCAGTATGATGAAGTTATATTGCCATAACTTGTACAAATAGAGAAAAAAAGTTAAATTTCTTTATTTGTTTTACAAGAATTGTTTTGAGGATTTAGAGGGTTAATAGTTTCCTGCTTCTGTTTTCTTAAATAACAAATTAGCATTTTTAGTGCAGCTGCTCCACCTGATATTTGAACTTTTGTCCTTTTTTTTCTTAATGACTTTTGCAACTGTGTTTATTTATAGTCCCATTCACTAGTCTTTGAACATTGTCCATATTAAAGTCACACAGAGTGTGTGTGTTTTACCCACGACTCCCAGAAGGACCTGAAATAGTGAGTAGCAGAGTAAGAACTCCCACATCAGCAGGCGAGAGAACCCACCCACCCTGCTAGCTTCACTGCTTCCTGTGGTTACTGTAAAATGTGCACACACACTTCTATCACTGCCAGACTCCTTCTTTTTACCCCACACAAGCATTTTGCCAGCAGAAAACCACCACCGTCTAACCACACAATCACCTTCTTTGTACCAGGTAAAGTGCACCTGGAGGGCAATAAGACGGCTGTAAGCGGGAAGCCGACCACCCTGTCCTGCTGGTACAGCCTCCCCGAGAGGGTTCGCCAGGTGCTGTGGAGGAAGACGGCCGAGCAGGGCGACACCACCACCGTGGCCTCCTACACCAAATATGGCCACCGCGACACAAAGGAGCAGTTCACTGGTCGAGTCAGCCTGAGCCGAACCCTCGGAGACACCCAGATGACCATCCAGGACGTCCGGACCGAGGACGAGGCCTGCTACACCTGCGAGTTCCACACCTACCCAGATGGCACCAGGAGCGCCACCGCCTGCCTCTCTGTTTATGGTGAGACGTCTTTTTCTCTCTGTAGTCCTTTATTTGTTAACTAGAAACTGAGTTGCCTTAAGCCGTAAGCTAGAAACCTGTTTTGAAATCCTTTTTGTTTGTTTTTTAGTATGTGGAGCCCATTTTAAAGAGCAACTTGTAGGCTGTCTCCCTGTTTACTACTGTACACTACTGTTTTTTGAGGATTTAACCCTACTGTACTGTAGATATACTGTAAGCTGAGAGGAAATGTGTGCTACTGTGGGTCTATGTGCACCAGATAGAGCTCAGGAAAGGGAAGTGCAGTGTATAAACAAACCACATGCAGGCCTGAGGTGAGCGGAGTGGCTCATTAAACTACTGTTTTGGAGACGGCGCTCCGAGTCCCTCGACAACACTTAACCTCGTCCTCTTCTTTCCCGTCAGTGTGCCAGACAGGTGCGAAGTGAGAGTAAGCACTCTTAGACTTTTAGAAGCCGTAAGCAAACGTTCCAGGAGTGTGAGTGGCTGCTGATCTTCCTCTGTGTGTGTTTTTGCAGTGATAATGAGGGAGGGGTGTCACTGAGGGGAAAGGGGTGATTAATTTGGGATGGAGCCCAGGGGATGACTGGTTCACTGTTTCCCCAGACACAAGGCCTCAGTGTGGGTTTATGTCCTTCTTGCTCTGCTAAACAGGCTTTGCTTTTGTCCAAACTGACGGAACCAAAGATCCAGACACACACATAAACACACACACAGTCAGTAAAAGCTGCTCTGCTTCTGTGGTCTGTCTGGCTTTTGTTTCCAGGCCGGTCTGTCGGACTTGTGTCACCGTGTCCTCAGGGGCACAGAGATTGACAGGCAATGTGCTCTAGACGAGGAAATCTGTGCTTTCTGTTGATTGGCAGAAAAATAAAAGCAAGAAAAAGCAACGCAAGCAGCCATTAATCACAACCTTCCTCTCCCCAGTTTTACCCAAACCAGAGGTGAGCCATGTCACCTCACCTGCAGGACTCACCGAGGCCAACTGCACCGCCCAGTCCAGACCTCCATCAGAGATCACGTGGAACGTTGGCGGGGAAAACAAAACTCTAGGACCGCCCATTTTGTCGGCCTACGATCAGGGCGACGGCACGACGATAGTGACGAGCACGTTGTTCTTCCAACCAGGGATGTTCAGTGATTTGTCCGTCAAGTGCATCGTGCACCACCAGGGTTTGGAGAAACCTGTGACACTGTCCCTGAACACAAAAGGTGAGGAGCGCATAAATTATGTTTTTGACTGTTTATGAAAGACTAGGGTCACGTCCACACAAAGACAAGCCCAGGCCTAAACGCACAAATAGTTCATCAACCCCGTGTATCATCCACATGAAGTGTTTTGGGATCTGAAAACGTTAATTTCTGAACGTAGGTCCCAGAGTGCAAAGATTTTAAAAACGCTTGCGTCATAGCTCCACCTCTCGATAAATTCGCATGCACCGCCATGTTCTATGTTTACATCATATACAGATTTCTGCGCATGGCTTAAGTCCCACCGCCAGTTTCCGCTTGTTTCTGTTACGGCGTCACAGCACCACCAACAGGCCTGGCATGTGTTTTACATCGTTTTCAGGCGTAACAAGTGAATTTGTGTGGACGGACACATTTACTGAAACAGCTCCGTCTTTACAAAGAACGTTTTTGAAACTATAAGCGTTTTTGCTTCGTGCAGATGGGGCCTAACTATTTCTGAATATATATATATACTCTATTAATATACATACAGTCCACAACAGAAGTACAAAATCACTTAAATGTCCAATGATTTCAAATTGCATTACCTCTCAATAATTTCTAAGTTGAACAAAAGGATGTTTCTTTTTATGTACACTCAAAAACAAATACTTTAGAAAGACTTTATAGAAAATACAGGCACCA